>JARHVA010008201.1:480000-530000 GCA_037957365.1 Torreya grandis | reverse complement strand
TATTCAAAGATGCCTTAATACATTTATCTTTTGAGATACTTCAAGTGGTTTATTTGATTTTTATAAAAAGGGATACAATATGCTAATTTTGAAGTCATCTCACTTTGGTAAGGAGACACAAACAAATAACAATTTTCTTATTAATAGTGATTGATACTAGGAATGACATATTTTAAGATATATGTTTAGGTATATTTTAATAAATATGTTTATGTATATTTTTATAGATATCTCTTAGGTGGAATAGGTACCTTTTGAGATGTACATTTTAAGAGATACCATGATGAGTATCTTTTGATGTGATAGGTGTATTTTTAAAACATATATTTTAGATACAAGAGGTATATATTAGGAGATACCTTGAAAGAATTACATTTTGATTATTTATGGTAATGGATTTAATGACCAATGTATATCTTATATTGTACCTTTAGAGGTGTCTCTTAAGTGATCCATTGATAGGAATTTCTTGGAGAAAATTTTCAAGGTATCACCCAAGAGACACCTCTAAAATTATCATACAAGAAACACATTGGCCCTCAAATCCATTAATAAAATTTTAATACCTTAAATTATCATGCAAGAGACACCTTACAAGGTATCACAAAATAGATATATTGGCCCACAAATCCATTATCATCAATAATAAAAAATTGAAACATTCAATGTTATCTCCTAGGAGACAACTTGAAGATATTTCCTGGACCTTAAATGTATCTCCTAGGAGAAACCTTAAATGTATTATAAAGACCTTTGTATTCACCCTAAATTGGTTAAGTAACTACATATGTCATGTCTCTTCATAGTCCTTTCATAAGAGACTCTAACTATAGAATATGAGCCTTGTTCACATTATCCATATATTTGTTTTACTTTTATTGGTCTTGTTTATTTCTTTTATCACCTCTAGGAATCCCTATAGTTAATATATGTTAATCCTAGTTTATTTTATAATTCCAAACAATGGAATTCTATAAGACTATAACACTCAACACTCTTATCCTTTCTAGCAGGGTTGTCCAATAATATTTTTTTCTTACTTAATGGGTCCTAAACCCTTCTTATCACATCCCTTAAGTTTTATTTAGATTTTTCATGTCAACTAATGTGAAAAATTTCCCAAAGTCAAAATAAAGAGTCTCCTATATAAAGGACTTCACAAGGCATTTTATATCTATCACTTAATACGTTGGCACATTACATAATAAATATTAGTCAATAGTATATCTCAACATTCTGCATCACACATAGACTTGCATAATTGATCAAGGAAGGGCTTATGAAAAATTCATTCATGCATCTATTGTGCATGTTACTTAAGGGAGATCTAAATTTGATCTGAGATCCTAGAATGAGGGTTAATGTAGGCAATTATCAGAATAATAGGGGTTTTAGATCATGTGATCATTCTTCCCCTGACCTAATTTTTCCCCTTCTTTCTTTTGATTCATTTGTTGTTTAAATTTGTGTAGATAGATATAGGGTTTACAGATTGAAATAGACCTAAAATGATCTATGTTGACTTCTAGCCTCTAAACTTTTGTACACAAGTTCAAATCAAGGTACTAAACAAAATCCAGAAAGATCAGATCTCCTAGATAAAAATAACATAGGTGGACTACAACACCGGTGCCATTCCTATCCACTTTTGATGATCCTATTCAATCCTAAAATAAAGGCCAAATCTAGATTCATGATAGTGTCCTAGTCCTGCACCTTAATTTCTAGCACCTAAAGCATTCATTTCAATCCATTTTTAGATAAGTTCATTTCTCTTCCTCATGTAAATTATTCAATAAAAAATTGTATTTTGCCATATTAAACTAGATTTTTCCCCTTACTCCAGACCCCTTATTATTTAAGAACTAAATACTATTTTCCCAAAAATAATAAAACATTTAGTGAACCTGAATGACTTTGAATAAATCTAAAACCCTAGGTACCCCTAGGGTTTTTCCTTCATATGTTGTACAAAAATTTAATTTCAAATTCCAAATTTTTCTATAAATTTTTGTGCATTTATTCTATTCAAAATTACTTTTATAATTTAAATTATTGGCATAATTTTAAAAAATTCTAAAACCCTAGCTCAAAACCCTAGATTTTCAAACTAAGTCCTCAAACCCCAAGGCTTCCTTGTAAATTATATAAAATTATTTTTAAATTTTTGCAAATTATTTACTTTGCCAAAAATAATTCCAATATTTCAATATTAGTAGTTTTCTTGTGCAAAAATATAATTTCAAATCTCTAATTTTTGTACTAATTTTTGTGCATTTATTCTATTCAAAATTATTTTTAGAATTTAAATTATTGACATAATTTTCAAAAATTCTAAAATCCTCACTCAAAAACCTAGATTTCCAAACTAAGTCATCAAACCTCAAGCCTTCCTTGAAAATTAAAAAAAAATAGTTTGAAATTATTGCAGATTGTTTACTTTGTCAAATGTACTTTCAAAATCTCTATGTTAGTAGTTATTTTTGCATTCATTTTCTTAATAGTAATTTTAGACATTCTCTTTGTTGAAAGAAATAAAATGGCCACTGAGGCACTTTTTCCCTCTCATCTCATAGATCAATTTCTATTTTTTTCTATAATTATGAAAATGAATGGACAAATTTGCAAAATTGCACATTATCTAAAAATGTGGAAAATGATTTTATTTACAATGAAGATAATTACTATCGTTGTAATGAGGAATATGATGGTATACATGAAATTTATAGTGAAACATAAATAGATGCATCTTATTCTCTCAAACCTATCTCTTTTATTCCCTCTTCTAAAGAAAATAATTTTTATAAATGGGAAAGATACTTTTCACCTCATTATCCTATGTACAGTGTAATAAATAAACAAATTAGTCATGCACTTCCAAGTGAACCTCTAGTTTGTGATAGTTTGCTTCTATGCAAACATAATCTCTCTCTATTTTTGTACTTCAATTTTCAATTTACAACAATATAAATGCAATAGAATCAAATTACCAATGCATAGTTCAATTGATACATCTCATGTTATTAACTCTACTTTGTCGAAATAAGGTCTAAATGATAAATATTTTTCTCTTACTTCCCATGAGAATAATTCATATATTCCATCCATGGATAACATAGATAAACATGATATTCTAACTTCAAATGATAGTTTATTGCATATTAGAAAAGAATTAAATTATTCTATTATACCTCTCCCTAGTTACACTGAAAGTGATAATAAATATGATAGTGAACATGCAAATAAATATTAAAATGAGAGTGATTGTGAATAATATTCCAATGATGACAATGAATGGAACAATGATGATTATTATGCACATAGTGAAGAATAATATCCAGCTCATGTTTCTAAGTCTTCTCTCAGTCCTCTCAAACATAATGAAATTCCAAATGTTATTTCTACTTCTATGTATGATTTTATTTCAAATAATGCACATGTTCATGATAATAATACATCTTCTACTCAATTAAAATGTGGTACACTAAAACATAAAAATACCAATGAATCTCCCAAGCCACCCCTCACTACAATAGAACCTACTTATCACTCTTCAACTAAAGAGAATGATAGCCCACATCCCTCTAGTAAGATCCATGTTACCATTACTCCGAAGGTTCAAGTGAGCACACCCCCTCTTTATGATCCAATTGCTGATTTTAGAATGATCATGGTTAAAATTAACAATCAAATTCAATGATTAAATGAACCACTTCAAGATGTTAATGTACCATCTTAGGTGATTATCTCTTTAATGCATGTAGTTTTGAATTACAACACCAAGTACATCTCCTTACCTTGGAAAATAAGGCCTATAAGTCTTAGATGGATGTGAATTATTTACATGGTAACCCTCTTTTGAATACATTTATAAAATATTCATTTCTGAAGCATTTACAGATACTATCATTACCTCATTTTGATGGAAACAGAGACCCATTCGTACACCTTTAGGCCTTGTAGAAGGCTTTATCATCTCATGTGGGTCCTTTGATTCTACGTAAGTTATTCGGATAGACATTAGTTATGGAAGCATAGAATTCATTCTTTCATATACTCTTCATTGGTTCCCTGAGCTCATATGATGACTTAGAAGAGGCATTTATTAGATATTACATAGAAAACACGGGCCTTCATGTTACATATGAGAAAATTACAACTTTACATCAGAATATTTTAGAGATAGTTAGTGATTATATATTATGATTCAAGAATCACATGTTAATATTGATATACAAATTAATAAATTTATATATTCATCATATCTTTATTAAGGGTATTCACCAACCTCTCCTCGAGCATCTAATACATCAAATAGAGTCTTATTTTAGGCACTTATCTGATACAATTATAGCTTTGGAAAATAAATTAGGATTGATTGAGGTAGATTTAGTTGATCAGATTACTCTAGATTTCATACTAGTATCTATAGCTCTTAGCATCCAACATCTACCATGTCTTAAAAAAGATAGCAAACCACAACTAGAAAAACAACCAATTAAGAACAAAGATCAAGTTTCTAGAGCACAACCTATAGTATGCACTATAGAGAACAATGGTAAGGCACCACTATAGTTTGGTTCAAACTAAGATGGCCCATTTGTCATATTATTATAACTATTAGATAAGAATGTAATCACATTGCCTTATACTCATCAATGAGATGCAAATATCCTATAGAATTAACCTCATCAACCCTTTTGTAATTATCATCATATCTATGGGCATGGAGATAATGATTATTATGGACTTAGAGATTGCATTAATAGATGTGTTGATAATGGCATCATAGCATTCACATAGGGGGCACCAATATCTCCTCTATCATGAAACCATAGATCTCATTCATCCATGACTGAGTCATCCCAGGATATTCCTTCATAGGAATCATCAGTCACTCATCATGAGAGTAATGTAGGTTCTAGGATAGAGCCTCATAGGTGATATACTATTCCACCTATTCAGAAAGTTTTGAAACTGATACAATGAGAGTAGCTTACATATAGCATTGTATTTTAAGGAGTACATAGTGTAGTTCCATATACATACCGAACCAAGTCACAGGCACCATAACAGAGTACTACTCTAGAGAAATATTCACTATGGCCATATTTTTTGGGTCCTATCTCATGTATAAATCCAATATGGTTAAGATTAAATGAACCTACATCACAGAATACTGCTCATGTGAAATATTCACTATGGATATATTTTCAAGGTCTTATCTCACATATAAATCCACTATGATTAAGATTAAATGGGAACCCATCATAGGTTTAGCTCCACCTCAATCTATGGCTCTGTCATACACATCACAACAAAGTCCATAAGGTATATGACTATAGATAGATGAGCCTTCTTCACAACACATAGTTCGTATTTCACATCTAATAAAGTTACATTTTTTAGAATATCTATGTATAGATATAGTTAGTACACAACAGATAACATCAAATACAAAGCATACTCCTACACAACATGAGCAGTATAGACATTTATTTAGTTGGACATCAAGGTTTAGATAGTGATATAACATGGAGTGATATATTGCACATTTATAGCAACATCGGTTTATAGATTCACTTAGTAGGGTAATGATGGAGCCAAAGGTCTAGCTAGCCTTTGTATTCTTGAGCCCCTCTGAGGGAGGTAATACACACAATGTGCTATCTTACATCCCCACATACTAACAAATAACATCCCTCATTCCCAATAACTATTCATATCTAAAACCAACTTATCAAAATCCAGATCTTGTCAAATCTTATTTTATGAATCTCAAACCAAATCAGCTTCTCCAAATAATTTACCAATCTAAAACAAGCTCAATTTATCCCAACAATTTCCCAATTATAAAAGCAACAAAAGTTTTGCTCACATATAATTACAAACCAAATAATGTTCTTTACTTATGTATAATTCAAAATCAAAATCTAAGATCACACTTATAAATAAAATAATCAAATCACATATCCCAAGAACCATTTTACCAAAACATATACAACCTTGAACATCAATACCAGATTAAATGTCTATAATCAACACATTGCAATACCAATCTATTCCATAATTCATAACACAACACGCCTAAATCAAAATAAACCCAATATCCATATATATAATAATGTTTTAAAAATATATACATCATATCAAGATACAATCAATTATGAATGGGCATCATGCACTCACTCTCAATCTCATTCTCTCCAATTCTAGTCCCATAGTCTAGCCTAGCACTCAATGACCCCACACTGTCTCAACTTCCTGAATGCCTCTTACACTAGTCCTCTCACTTCAGTAACCAACCATGATCCTCATGAAAGTCTACATACCATCACTAAAATATCCATGTACTCATTCATAATCCATGTACTCATCGATCCATAATTAGGTGGAGGCATTCTATGCATGTCTAGCTCATCTCTCTCTCCCACTGCTCTAACACATGCAACTATCACTATAGTAGCTCTATCAAACAAATGAGCATAAACACTAGTTGTAACTATCACTCACTCTATCAAACCCTCCTCTACTACATCATCAGGAACATGTTGTGTAAGATATAATATTGTCGACTCAATGATGGTCTCCTAAAACCCATCATCCCCACCTCCTCCCCCAGTAGTGCTTCATCTTGAGCACCTCCCACTCTAATTACATGCAAAAGTATAACATTGTGTTAGATATAATTTTTTCAAACAAGCTAAAAAAAACACAAAATTTTACACAATTCAAATATAATCAATGCTTACATCCCATCATCTATATCAGAGTGGGATATTCATATTTAGGGGCATCACCTACATCAATAAGATACAATGAAACCCTTTCATGCCTCATCCACCATGTGGTATATGCCTCTATGCATCCAACATCATCTACATTAATAATATCTATATCTGCATCTCATGCATCTAAAAGTAATACTGCTAACTTAGCCTCAGTAATCCTCCCATGAGCTCTTAACCTCATTGGTGCTCATGCACTCCTCACCCACACCCGTGCTATATAGGGCACATCTTTTGGTACCCCAAACTATTTAGTCATACTCATATAGTTTAGCCTAATGGTCATGTAACCAATAACTAACCCTCATATACCGTAATTGCATTCCATCATTGGGCCACCTAGGGAATCCTCTATAAGGATTCCATATGCTATCTTGAGACACCAATCTATTTAAAACTTGTCTATAGTAATCTATCCCAAGAAAATAGATAGCTAACATACCCATCCACCACTTTCTAAATGGTTTTGGAGGTGCCCATCTCTCCCTCAATAATCATATTAGCCATATAAACACTATGTGCTCATAATCTTAACAATGTAATGAAGTAGCGACACTCACACCACCACTGAATGCCTCCTAAGTAAACCAATAAAGATCCCTATATAAGTGGGAAAGCATAGTCCTACCCCATGAGAACACAATACCATACACCTTTATACTATGCATGATCCTATGCATCCTATATGAAATCAACACCTCATTCCCATCCATAGTAACAAATAGATCCAACAATATGGTCAACCACTTTCAAAGATATAAAACATATGACTATACAATAACTAATAGTAATACATCTCTATTGCTACCTCTTCAATGTATGCCTGAAGGCACACCAAGAAAATATAATGATGCATGATCAATAACATCAGCACCCATATCATGCTATAAATTCACTTGCCATCCACTAACTTGAAAATACAAAATATGATACACATCCTCCAAAATGATCATAATCTCTCCAGTAGGAAGCTAGAAAGTACATCTGTCTACATTCCACCTCTCACATAAGGTGGTAATTAGATACCTATCCCATTGCATAGTACCTAGGTCACACGCATGACCCAACCTTAGCTTGTCCATCATAGCCCTCTTATCTACTGACAAAGGTAATAATCTAAATGTCTCCATCACCTAGACTCTATGGAACCCCCTCATATATACTTCACCCTACAAAAAACCATAAAAAGCATATATATTAGTCAACCATCCCAAGGAAAATAATTAAGCTACACAAAAACAAGAAACAACTCACCCTAATAGACACAAGTGTTGCAAAAGGACACTAACATTGGATTACAGTGCCAGAACTTGGATAGTAGTGCTTCATACTAGACAAGAGCATTGAATCTTGGATAGGATAACATGAACTAATGGAAATTTCTTAAAATAGTTCAAATAGGTCAACAAAAAAAATAAAAAATTGGCTTTTGAAGAGGCAAAAATCACACATTTCAGCTATGTACCAGGGTAATCTACCCACCAACATCAAATTGGACTACCAACTAATCAAACTATGTCATGGCAAGTGCTCATCTCCTCAACATATCTCTCACTCTAGAGATCCAAATCTCAACCTAGTCAATGTGTAAATGAATCAAGAGTCAATCTAATTTTCCTATATCAAACAACTTTCTCATTCAAAACAAAATACCATTTCCCCATAACTATAACCCCATAGCTCTATTTTACAAACCATTTTATTCCATGAAATCATGCCAACAATACCTTTCACATCATGCAAGCCTTACTCTTTTACTACATCATCCACCTACTATAAAACACACATATCTATACCTCTTTTATATCTAGACACACAACTTGGTCCCTACTAATCAAAACTTGTTCCACTTTCAACAAATCCATCTAAACAATCAACCAATCTCTCAATCCATTCAAACTATACCAACTTTGTTTCTATCATTATGACACTAGTCATCACTTTTAGCTCAACCTCCTCTATCACAAATTTCATCAATCTCCCCAAAATAGGGGAATAATTTTTACTATTCCTATTCCTACACTTATCTAGTATGATTATCCACTCTCATAGATGGATACACCATTATTCATACACCTCCAATATTTAGATTATCATATTCAACTCAAACCAATCAAGATATACAATGATTCAAACTACATGGGTCACTCAACATTACTCAAGACATTTAGAGGGACATACCTTTGATTTATAGATACATAGATTGGCTGGATATAGTGGTTTAGATTATAAGGAGTCATAGTGACTTAGATATAAATTTAGACTAGATACTAGATTTAGGGGCATGTACAATATTACACATCTCATATATATAACTTTATGCAAAATGACACATTTAAAGGACTAGGTAGTAGATTATAGGCATAGTGCATAACACATTATTTTGATCTCTAGTTTTGAACATGAGACATAACATGATAACTCATATCACATGTGGTTATGTAGATTACTAGACTATGCATACACATCACTCACATTCTAGATTTAGGGACATGGTATAAATGTGCATGTTATTTATAGTCCAATATTATATAGATTGGAATGGAAAGACATGCCATTCTCTTGCACTTTTATTAGAATTTTAGATTATACCCAATTGTACCTAGGTTGTCACCAAGTTGGACCATATGATTGTCTATAGTGATTGGTCCATATCATTACCTAGACCCACACTACATGAGTTTGTGTGGGTTGGAGGACAGACATTGGTTTTGGGACTCTAATCACTTCTTATTTCTAGTTTTATTATCTAGAGTGGGGGCATGACAAATTTTACTCTTTGTAGTATATAGATTTTATGCACACATTCCATATTACATGATTTTATGTGGGATAGAGGACAAACATTAGTTTTTGGCCTCTGATAATTTATCATTTCCATCTAGATTCAACATTTGGGGTAATCACTTCCTTCCCTCTCCATGATTACATGGATTCCATATTGAGATTTAGGACAAGCAACAACCTTTTTATGGATTCCTTCTTTATCTAGGCATTATTTGGCTCTCCGTCCACTTCCCTAGCTAGGAAGTGAGTTGGACCCTTTTTTTAGCACACTTATCTCCACACAAGTATGTTCAGGTACACATTTTCTTATATTTATTTTAATATAGTACTTCATCTCATTACATCACTAGAATAAAAGGAGGAAAATGTATACACCCTAAATTGGTCAAGCAACCATACATATCATGTCTTTACATATTCCTTTTACAAGAGACTCTGATAAGAGAATATAAGCCTTGTTCACATTATCCTTGTCTTTGCTTTACTTATCTTGGTCTTATTTATTTCTTTCATTACCTCTCTCTTATCTCAATCAACTAACATATACCTCCAAGAACCCTAAGACTTGGTTTGTGTCAGCCCTAAAATTCTAAGTCCTAAACAACAAAATGATGTATGACTACAGTGCACAATGCTCCTGTCCTTTCTGGCACTATTGTCCAATGGTCATTTTTTCTTGCTTAATGGGTCTTACACCTTTCTTATCCCCTCCCTTATGTTTTATTTAGATTTTTAATGCCAGCTAATGTGAATAGAGCTCTCAAATTTGAAATAAAGAGTATCTTATATAAAGTATTTTACAAGGAATTTTATATCTAACACTTACAATTTTGGCACATTACATAATAAAAATTAGTCAATAATATAGCTCAACATTCTGCATCACACATATACTTGCATGCTTGATCAAGGAAGGGTCTAGGCAAAAGTTATTCTTACATCTACTGTGCACGTTTATTATACATGTTCACTAAGGGAGAACTAATTTTAATCTGAGACCCTAGCTTGAGGGTTAATTTAGGTAGTGATCAAAATAGTAGGTTTTATAGATTGTGTGATCATTCTTCTCCTAACCTAGTTTTTCCCCCTCTTTATTTTGATGTATTTGTTTTCTACATGTTTGTAGATAGATATAGGGTTTTGAGATTGAAACAGACCTACAATGAGCTCTCTTGACTTCTTCCTCCAAAATTTTGTACATAGGCTCACATCGAGGTAGTGGACAAAACCCAAAAAGGTCAGATCTCCTATACAATAGTAATAATGATGGACTATAGCACTGGTGCCACTCCTATCTACTTTCAATACTCTTGTCTAATCACAAAATGAAGGGCAAATCTAAATTCATGACAGTGTCCTAGTCTTGCACCTTAATTTTCAGCCCTTGAATCATTCACTTCATTCCAATTTTAGATTTCATTTCTCTTCCTCATGTAAATTATTAGATAAAAAACTATAATTTTCAATATTAAGCTAGATTTTTCCCCTTACTCTATATCACTTATTATTTAATAACTAAACACTAGTTTCCCAAAAATAATAAAACAACCTTAAATTTATCTCCTATAATATATCTTTAATACATTACAAGGACTTTCTAGTTATCTACAAGGATATTCAAGGTATCTCATAGAAGGTACCTTGAAGGTATTAAAATTTAAGATATTCGAAAGAGGTCCTTATAATACCTTAAAGGTATCTACTATGAGATACCTTGAAGATATTATAATGACATATTTGTAATGTATTAAATTTTAATACTTTAAAGTTACCTCATACCAAATACTGAAAACTATTATAAGGACCTCTTTTTAATACCTTTAATTTTAACATTTTTAAGATATCTCCTAGGGGATTCCTTGAAATTATTATAAGGCCCTTTTTTAAGACCATCAAGATATCTCCAAGGAAATACCCTAAAGATACTACAAGGAAATTATGGATATATCCTAAGAGATAACTTGAAGTAATTAAAAGGATATTTAAGGTGTTTGTATCTTCTATAAGAACCTTGAACTTCTTTGTATGACCTTCAAGTTATTTCTTAGGATATATATATATATATATATATATATATATATATATATATATATATATATATATATATATATGAGATACATTGAGGTTCCTCAGAGATACCTTGAAGGTCCTTCATAGTATCTCTTAGGAGATAGAGATATATGAGATACAATGAATTTACTCAGAGATACCTTGAAGGTCCTTCATAGTATCTCTTATAAGATAAGTATACCTTTAATCATTATAATACCTTCAACGTATCCCATAGTGTTAAGGTATTATAAAGTATTATAAAGACTTTTAATACATTGCCTAGGACGTACCTTGAAAGTATTATAAAGTATTTCTTTTGAGATACCTTGAAAGTCATTTTAGTACCTTTCAATACATTCAATATATCTCCTTAAATGTATTGAAATGACTTTTGTACCTAGAAGATAAATTAAATGTATTACAAATACCTTTGTCCTTGGGAGATACTTTGATGGTATTACATGAAACATCATACATATGAGATACGTTGAATTACTATGAATGTCCTTGTAATACGTAAAAGGTATCTATTATGTATTAAGATAATTATAAAACATTTAAGGTATGTCCTAGGTATTAAACAGACACCTTGAATGTATTAAATGGAGATTCATACCTAGGAGATATCTTGAAGGTATTACAAGGACATTCATTATTCATTAATGTATCTCCTAGGTGTGAAAGAGATACACTGAATGTCCTTGTAATACATTTAATTTATCTCCTAGGTGTAAATTTCCTTGTAATATATTCAATGTATCTCCTATAATATATCTCGTTTATACATAGGAGATGCCTTGAATGTATTAAAATGAGTGTCACACCTAGTAGATACCTTGAAAGTATTACAAGGACATTAGTAATACATCATGGTATCTCATTAATACCTAAGAGGTACCTTGAAATACTATGATTGTCCTTGTAATACCTTCAATGTATATACTAAGATATTCATTAAAGGTGTTATAAATACATTCACACCTAGGAGATACCTTGAAGGTAATATAATGACCTTCAAAGATAAGAAATATGTTGAAGGTATTAAGAATACTTTCAAGGAAATAGTTTAAATGCATTATAAGAACCTTTCGATGTAGGAGTTACCTTGAAGGTATTGCAAGGACCTTCATACATAAAAGATAATTTAAATGTGTTGCAGGAATAAATTAAAGGTTTTACAAGGGATTTCAAGGAGATACCTTTAAGTTATTAAAAGGACCTTCAAGGAGATATTTAAAAGATCCTTATAATACATTTAAGGTTTATCCATGAAGGTACTTCAAATATATCTCATAAGAGATACCTTGAAGGTCCTTGTAATACTTTCAAGGTATCTTATATGAGATACATTGATGCTAATATACTGTAATGCCTTCAAGGTGTCTTCTATGATACACCTTGAAGGTTCCTTGTAATACCTTCAAGATATATCCTAGGAGATAACTAGGATATACTATGAAGGTATTGGAAGGAACCTTCACAGTGGCTCATAGGAGATATATTTAAGGTATTACATGGACCTAGGAGACTTTTTGAAGCTTATTATAATACCTTTAATGTATATCCTTGGTATACCATCAAGGTATCTTCTAGGATATACCTTAAAGGTATTACAAGGAATTTTAAGGATGCCTTTAAGGTATCTCCTAGGAGATATATTGAATTCCTTAAAAGGAAGTTATTGGAGATACCTTGAAGGTATTATCAAGTCATTCAAGGAAACCTAAAATATATCCCCTATGAGATACCATAAAAGAATTACAAGGAAATGTAGGGATCTGTGTTTAAGGTGTTCCAAACATATTTAAGGTATTTCCTAGGTCCTTGTAATACCTTCAAGGCATTTCCTTGGTTCCTTGTAATATATTCAAGGTATCTCCATGGAGATACCTTGAATGTAATTAACATGTACCATGAAGGTATCTCCTAGGATATACCTTGATTATTTACAAGTAGATACCTTTAAGCTACCTAAAATACCTTCAATGTATCTCCTAGGATATACCTTAAAGGTTTTACAAGGAATATCAAAAGTATTATCTAGGATATACCCTGAAGTTATTACAAATGCCTTCAAGTTAACTCCTAGTCCTTGTAATACTTTCAAAGTAACTCTTAGGAGAATCCTTTAAGGTATTACTACAACCTTAAAGGTACATCATAGGATATAGATATACATTCAAGATATTACTAGGATTTTCAAGGTATCTCTTAGGAGATACCTTGAAGGTATTACAAGGACATTCAAGGTATTTCATAGAATATACTTTGAAGATATTACAAGGATTGTAAGGTATACCAAAGGTCCTTGTATTAAATTTAAATTATATCACATGACATACCTTTTGGGTTACTTGTAATAACTTCCAAGTATCTCATATGAAATAATTAGTCATAAATTCAAGGTATCTCTTAGGAGATACATTAAAGTCCCTTGTAACACCTTTATTGAAGGTATTTGTAATAATACCAACTAAAAATTATAAATGAGGTAGGAGAAATGAAGATCCAATAAGGTAAGTCATAGTTGGAAATGTTAGTGGATAAGAGGAAAGTTCCCACACATTTACTAAATAAATACATGTAGCCAATATTGAGCTCCAAATTCTTAATTTCAAGATTATAGATTTCAAGATCTAGTATTTTATTTGAGAAATAAACATGAAAATGTCCAATAAAAATATATGTAATATAAACAGGTATAAAATAGGGGGTATAAAAATGTGATAGATACCCTAAAATCTTGGATTCATGGACTAGAGTAAGGATACCAACATGATGGATGGTTTCAAAGTAAGATCAACCTTGCAACTTGCTTAAGAGAGACAATTACATCTACAAACCTTATTTAATGAAAATATTAACTAAATATTTATTTTATTTACTTTCATAACCTATTATACATTTATTTTATGTTTTTTCAACCCAGTATTTTGGGTTACAACTTTAATTCAACTTGAAATTGAAAGAAAACTAAAAATAAGGTTTTGTCTACCTTATTTTTAGGTATGCACACTGAGGAAATTTGATATCTCTCCTTCTAGTTTGTTAAAAACATTTAAACCAATTATAACATTTCTCAATAATCTTAATACACACATATACCAATTTGTAGGACGTTTGGATGGTTTTTAACTATTTTATAAGGATGTTTTTATTCAAAACCCTAGTTTAGGGTATGCATCCCTATTTGTGTACTGAGAGATAAAAATTGATGTAAATTTAAGTTTTAATACATGTTTTAAAATATATATATATTCTTTAGGATTATTCACACCTACATCCTACTCTATCACTCAATTTTACACACTAGTCAACATCAATATGTGAAGAAAACAAGCTTTTCTTGATTGTAATTATACTTTACATGGTTACATACATGGAGTGGGATTAGATTCATGATAAAATGAAAATTAAAGATATATTTTTACATATTATTTATTTAAAAAGTTATTATACACTAGTATCTAACTCTAACACTTCAATTTTACTCTAAACCAATTAGAAAAGTGATAAAAATGACTTTTCTTATTTGTTAGGAAATTGTTCTTGACTATAGGCAAATTATAAATACTCTTTAAGATTGGAATATGAATTAAAACTAGTTCTAAACAACAAAATATAATCTCAACATGATACAAAAGTTACTTTCACATTATTTTATATTGAACTTGGAACCATAAAGCTTAAAATCCAATCTTTTCATAGTCCTTGAAAACAAAACATGTACACAGTCCTATATAAAACCCTATTTTAAAAAAATTCCACTTTTTTATCTATAATATAAGAGTTTTTATCTCTATTATTATTTATCATTTTTTACCTCTTCTTAAAAAACTCTTATACTATCTAGAATCTCTCCTATCTCTCTCTTCTTCAGTCGAAGCTCCTAAATTCTCTCAAACTATCTAACTAGTAGACTCCACTTATGTGGTAACTATAATTAAGTTTGAATTAAATAAATATGATTTAAGACACTTGAGATATTATATAACATGTATATGACCATCCTTGACCCATATATTAAGTATAATTCTAAAATAAATGATTAATAAGTGAGAATGATTCCTAAAATGCTCACAATAAGTTAAACAAATCAAATTTTTAGTTTTCATGAGAAATTTGAAAAGGATCCAAAATGATCATTAAAATGCAAAATGAATCATAAGAAATGACTATTATTGACTGAATATAAATTTATATACCTCTATTAGGTCAAAACATAACAAATTGAAACTCATATATACATTCACCTACATCAAATTCCCAAACAACAAAAAATGATCATGAGCTCATGTTCTTGAGATATTCAAAGTTGTTCCCATACCTATCATTATCAGCTACATATACTTATGATGTATATTATTCTCTTATTTATCACTTCTCTTTTATTTTTTGCTCAAAGTCCTTAGCTTAAACAAAATTCTACATCTTGGATCCCATGGCCTTAAAAGAACGGGTAATATCTGATATAGACTTGAGTTATCTTTAGATATATGTGTATCCAATCGTCTTTTAGTACCTTTATCTTGAGAATTGGATCCTTATTTAATACAAGTTCTCTCCAAGCATTCACTTATAAATTTTCATTTCTCTTTATACTTGGATCTTCCTTGTGGTCAAACTAATTTTAATGATAAAGTAATACTTTTATTAATCTCTATGCTTTTCATGTTCAACTTCTTATATTATTTTGTTGTAATTGTATATAGAGTAAACATATTAACAACATTAAATTCTTACTTATAACTTTGAGGTCCATTATCAACCATGAAGATGGTTTTAATGAAGTGAGTAATGAAGAATGTTTTTAGGAAGGAATAAGGATGACACCCAATCGTAAAGATTGTTTTCTTATTATTATTTTGTTTTACTTCCTTTTCTTCCACTTTAATTTCATTATCACCTACCTTATCTTCACTTACATTAATTGAATCCTACATGTATACATTTTTTAGTTTATGTTCCTCAACTATGTCATCTTTATTGATATGCGTTCCTTTATTGGCTTCTTCCTTTTTACCATCATTATCTTTCATAATTTTTGAATTAGTAAATTTATTTATGAATTTGTACTTCAAGTAAACATCTATTCCTTCCTTCATAGACTATTCACAACAATTTTTATTTTCACTATTTTTAAGATCAATTTTAGACTATTTACGTAAGATCCTTATTAGCTTGTTTTACTTCAAGACAACTTCTTTCTCTTGATTCAAATGTTTTTCCTTGTCACAATTGATTGACAATGACCCCTACCTAAAATTTTAAAAAATAGTTTTTGCTCCATATTATACACCTCTTCTTTTTTCCCCTATTGTAAGAACTCATTTACATTCATCAATAACACTTTGTTACTATTTTATGTTACTATTGTACCTGCATACCTTAATGGTGTCAAAATATGTATTTTTAAATCTTTTTCAAATGCATATTTGTTGTTTGTCCCATCATGAATTGTTCTCTTATCAATTTTCCATAGTCTACCCAATGAAATAAGGTAACCATCCATGGGCATGAAATCAAATAAGACCTCCTATTTATGTCTACTTATCTAAAAATCTAACTTGTATTATTCATTGAATAATACCTAATGTCATCTTTTCATACATGACACATTATAGGGGGTAGGACATATTAAATTCTTGAAACATAGTTATTCAACCATATCAAAAGAATCTAAATTATTTGTAGTAATACTATTAATGATTCATTTTTATTACTTATATTTGGATTTGCATGTGGTTATAAGTATGGTTTCCCTCTGGGTTGGTTACTTCACCTCCTTGTTTGGATTTATAAATAATATTTTAATCATTAAATACTCTCTTAACTTAGGTTCATCCACATATGATGGCGATCCCACACTCTCATCTTCAGCTTGGGAAATTTGAGTTTTGCCTTCAGTCATGGCATTATTTTTTTATGGATTCTCTAGGCACTCTTATGATCTATGGCCTGCATATTTATTATATTTAAAACACTTGTCCCAAAAGGCTTCTCTTCTACTTATTGAATATGGTATTATTATAACTTGGTTTTGATCATGTGAACTACTTGTTTCATCATCATATATGCATAACTAATTGTATCCATCTTGTTATCTTTTACTTCTTAAATTGTTACCTCTAGATTTATTATTTCTACCTATTAAATGTTGAGTTTATTTTCTGGCTAGATTCTCTTTTTATTTGAGTGAAAACTAATATTACTCTTCCATTCCACTTAGATATATAATGTTGATCTCATACTTAATGTGAAACTGGGAATCATTGAAATATCTTTTAAACTTTTCCACATCATCCTCTATGTGACCTAACCTAATTGTTAGTTTGTAGATTTATTTTATATAATCTTTCACATTAATTTATTTCTACATCAAATTGTGAATTACTTAGAATAATTATGTTTGATAGTACCTTTGCATGAATTTGGAATTCATGTTTTCCACCATTTTATCAAAAATAGTAATATTTCTTTTGGATATCCTTATATCAATTTCCACTTCATCCCACCAAATCAAAGCATGTCCTTTAAATCTAGTAATAAAAAAATAAAAAAATTTCCCATCATATAATTATTCATATTCAGATTACTTATCCAATGCATTGATTTAATCAAATAAATACTCAACATTCAAACATACCTCAGACATGGGAACCTCTAATTTATGTTTGTAGCTAATAGCCATAATTACACTTATGAGTCGTTCATCTGTTGTTTCTTTATCTGTCGCATATTCATATGGTTCCTCCTATTCTCTATCACTATCATCTCATTTATAAATACCCATTCTCTGATCAATATTCATTTCCTACAAATGAAATTGAATATTCTTCATATTTTTCAACAATCTATTATTATTTACCTCCTTTGACCTCCTATACCTCTTCCTCTATCTATCATCCTCACAAATTTATGTTTCAAAAAATTTCTTCAGTCTTTTCATTGATATATTATCTTATTTAGGTATATAAAAACTAAAAACATTACCTATTTTTTGGTATATTCTAAGCTCTGATACCAAAAGTGATGAAGGGTTTCAAAGGAATATCACTCCTACAACTTGTGTAAGAGAGATAATTTGTCCTGTATGGCATTTTGCTAAAAATATTAACTAAATATTTAATATTTTTCATTTAATAACATATTATACATTGATTTGATAATTTAATAATCCATAATGTTGGGTTATAACTATAATTTAACTTGAAATTGCAAGAAAAGAGAAAACAAGGTTTTCTTGCCCTTGTTTTTAGGCCTGTAGACTGAGAAAGTTTGATATCTATCCTTTTGATTTGCCAAAACCTTTGAAAACTATTATAAAATTTATAATTAATTTTAGTACACATATATAAACTTTTTTAAGACTTATTTCTAGTTTATTTCCATTTTAGAAGGATTTTTATGTTCAAAACCCTAGTTTAGGGTTTGTAGACTTGTTTACAAGATGAGTGCTAAAAACTGATGAAAATATAAATTTTAAGACTAGTTTTTAAATATTTTTAGTTTGGTAATATTATTATCACCTACCTAATACTCAAAAACTCAATTTTTCACTTTGGTCAGACTCAAGACATGAATACAATAATCCTTTCTTAACTATAATTATACTTTTGATGATAGTGTATAGGTAATGGGGTTAAATTCAAGAGAAAATAAAATTTCAAGAGTTATTTTGGAATAGTATTAATTGAAAAATGTATTATAAAATATTATATAACTCTACCTCTTCAATTTTTGATGTAGGTGCGTCAAGACAAATTCATTTCAAAAGTGTAAATAACATACATTTTACTTGATCATAGTTATTAGGAGATCTAAGAGGGCTATAAGAAATCTTAAAATGACTATTAGAAAAGTGTTGTGTTATGTTTTAAGAGGACATTACCATTTTTAAAAGACATAAAACCTTATATTATGGTCTTAAAAGGTTATTTTTTAAATAATCCTATTTACTTATGTAAAAGTTAAACTGATAAAGGGAAAGTATAGTATGTTCAAAAGGTTATTGAATAAATGATAGTATTATCCTAAGAACAAAACCAAAATTTTACCTATTAATGATCCATGTACCACTAAAATAGGTTTTAAATATATTAAACAAACCAATATATACAAGTTCAAAGCATATAGTCTTAAGAGGTGAGAGAGTAGTTAAGGAAACATGTGTGGAATAAATAAGGCCCTTAGACTTATATATGTATGATAGTCTATGATTCAACTTGGTCTTTGATGATGATAACTAACACATAGAGTAGTATTCAATAAAGAAATTCTATACACTGTATTTTTATTTGATAAGGTAAAATCAGGTTTTACAAAGACCTGGAACCATGAGAGTGCATTACAATAGTTTTAATAGGCCATCTAGGCTTGAGAGAACAAAATAGAAAAACTAGTAGTTATAATAAAAACATGAAACAAAAAACTAAAATTTATCTTGGAGGAGGGTACCTATTGAGTGTTTTTAGAAATACTGATGTCTTTCACTAGGATGGATGGTTTATATTTTAAAACCTTAGTATGGGTACAGTTCTTGGGCCTTCTCCTACCTCCTCGAGGAAGATCATCCTAAGTTGTTTCCTACCTTTAACTTAAAAGGGAGTTTGTTTAGTGGGGACCCCCTAAGGGATCCCAGGGGTGATTTAAGGACATGGGGATATTTCATAATAGAGGATTGGGGGGATGGGTAGAGTAGACAAAAGTATAGACCGTAGCTTCATCCACCTGATGAATTTAATTCTAGTCATAGATTAACTTTACCATGCCAAACCTTACATGTTGAACCCTCAAATTAAAATCTTACATAAATTATTTATTCTATTCTACTTACTCAGTCACTATGGCCTTATCCTTCTAACCTAAGGTTTTAGGAGTCCTAATTTCAATGGGTTTAGGCTTGGGGATAAACAATAGTTTGAGAGGTAGGTCATCAGGGGGAGACTAAGATAAAATATTTTTGGGGGTGTGTTCAGGGGTTAGTTGGGATCCCTTAGTAGGATACTCTACTAGGGAGTTCTCTTAGGATTCCTCCTTAGAGGAGGATCCCTTGGGGGAACTTCTAATCTAATACTTTGATATTATAAAAAAATTGATGCTACTATTGATGGTAAATGAGAACTTTGAAAGCTCGCCTAAATTCTTGCAATGTATAATATGACTTCAAAAGGAAAGATTACTTCTTGATATTTAGTTACTAAATTGATGTATCTAAATTACTTGTTTGTTTAGTTTTGTGTTGAATGGGTCATGAGATTTGGAAGTTTAAAATCTACAAGGTATGTGAAAATAAAATTGTGGACAAAGCATAAAAAGGATAGATTGGACTCACTTGTAGTTGGGCATTTTATTTTAAAGTTTTTTTATATAAAATAAAAGTATTTTTGTATTTTTTTAGCTCTTGGAATGTTTTAACATCTAAAAAATAAGGCATAAATGATGAAACATTTGATGGCTCGATCAGATAAAGAAAATAACTATAAGTGTCATAGTATGTAATTTTGTCTACCTGTTAATATATGGACATTATGTGAAAAACACAATTTACACAATTTTTGAACATATAATTTATTTTCATTTCTTAATTTTTCATGGATTGAGCAATATAATATTTATGGATGTTCCATTTGTGTCTTCATAGAACCAATTCCAACACTATAATTATAATTATTCCTTTTTAGATACTCTCAAGACTATGTAATTACATAATGATCAATTGAAATATGTTATAAATCCAAAACATATTTGATATGCATATAATTATTCTCATAGGTCAAAATTGACTTCCTTCAAAGCTCATAGATATATATAATGGCTCTATAGGAATAGTATACATGTGTAGTGATTTATGAGGTGGTGGAACAAACCTTTTATAAGTATAACTGATTGTATATTCTATTTTAATCATGTAACAAAAGGTTGAGTTTTTTAATGTGATTTTAAAATATGTCAATGTGAGATTTCAAGGACTTTAGAAGATAAAGGAATCTAGTTTACATTGAAGTCAACTACAATAAGTTATAATTTTGTTGATATTTGAGATAGTCTAAATCCCTGAATAAACTCATTGGTCATTAAAGACCAATATAAGTAAGATAGCTCCGTTTATAAGTATAAATGCATAATGACTTTATGATGTTTTTAATACAAACCTAGAGTAAGAAAACTTAAAGAGATGAAAATAATTTAGAATTAACCATTTAGTTAGTGGTGTAAATATATCTTGTCATCAATTTTTGTATCAGAGCTTAGGATAAGCTCTAAAGAGGTTGAAAAAAAATAGTATTGATATTGTAGTGTTTATGTGATAGGTTTTTGAAAAGTATAAGGTTTTAGGTAGTCATCATGTCTAGAATAAGATTAATAAGAAGACAAAGATCACAATGACTACTCTTGAAGTTATATCCAAGGAGAGGAGAACATGGACATAAGTGTCAAAAGACTTAGGTAAGATCAAACCTAAGGTGAGATAGGAAATGAAGTAAAGTGATAAAAAATTCCTAGAAAAATAAAAGAGAGTAATATGAAGACTGCCTAGAGATAACATCCCCTTGAGATAAAGAGAAATATGAAGAAAATAAAACTAGGAATATTTTTAAGAGAGATAAATGAAGTTAGAGAGAGGATAACATTAATAATGCCCATAGTAGAGAATATGAAGAACCAATGAATGGGTATAATATAAATAAAAGAGGGAGATGAACAATCCAATTTATGAAGGAAAGAAGACAAAGGCAAGATATGGGAGTTAACTTGAAAAGAGAGTTGAATTTGTATTATGAACAATTTAAAGAGATGGAAAATCTCATGTGTAAATATATTGAAGTAAATTTGTAGATAAAAAGTTAAAAAAGAGATGACTAAAACCATAATGAGGAGATAAAAATTAATATACGGTATCCTAAAAAGGATTGATGGTTGGATAATTAGATATGAAAAAAGAAAAATAACAAGAGGATACTTTGGAGGCTGTGAGGCCTTGATATATTTCATTTAAAATTTACATTAATGTTTATTTAGTGATAAAAATTGATTGAGAAAATGAACTATTTGGGCAAATGAATAGGCTCATAGAAAAAGAGTATGAAACACTTGATCAAGTAGTTCTCAAAATAAACCAATATGAAGGGAAGGCTCAATGTAGAATCTTAATACTTGAAGAAGAATAGGAAAATATATTACCCATCAAACAAAATTTGATTGAGCAGGTAATCATCCTCACTCAATAGGATTCAAAAAAAGACAAAGAAGAAGCCATGGAATATGAATAACATCAAGACACAACGTAAAATCAATAACAAAGGTATGATGATAATAAGTCATAGTATATTTTATATGAAAAAATGAAGAAAAAATATGAATTTGATCTTCACAAGTTGTAGAATGAAATGGTGAATCAGGGGACTAAAGATGAAATAGACACTTGGTATAAAACCATGGTGTGTTAAGGAAGAACATCTATAAGAACAAGGATTAACTATAGCAAGAAAAAAAGGATGGAAGCATGATTTACAGTACAAAATGAGTGCGTAGATACACCATTAATATAAGATGAGAATAAAACTTCAAATTTGATAAAGGAGTCAGAAGAGGTAGTTCATGTACAACTAGTTATATTTACAAATTAGGTAAAGCCAAAGAATATATTTAAGGAACAAGTTCAAGAGAAGATGGCAAGAGGAGAAGTAGTGATAATACCTCAAGTTTTTGAAAGTAATTGTGTTTTTAGATTTGTATGTGCAGGGAGGGAAAACATTGTAGATGAGAAAGTAGAGTCCTATATAATGGATTGCATAAAATAATATGAAGAGAAGACTAAGCTATTCAATGTCATGAAATATGGAAAAAAAAAAAAAAAGAGACAAAGGTACCATTTAGTATGAAGGTGAATATGAATTAAAAAAACATTGAAAGAAAATAAAAAGAAGATAGAAACTCATTTGAGTAGGAGGTCAAATATTTCCTACTAGTGGATTATGATGCACGAGCATCAGAACAAATTCATTTCAAAAATGTAAATAACATAAATTTTACGTGATCATAGTTATTAGCAGATCTAGGAGGGATATAAAATCTCTTGAAATGCTTATTATAAAATTGTTGTGCTATGTTATAAAAGGTTGTGACCATTTGTAAA
This sequence comes from Torreya grandis, assembly GCA_037957365.1. Classification (NCBI taxonomy): domain Eukaryota; kingdom Viridiplantae; phylum Streptophyta; class Pinopsida; order Cupressales; family Taxaceae; genus Torreya; species Torreya grandis. The sequence goes on along the minus strand of JARHVA010008201.1, from coordinate 506,234 downwards.
AGACATAAACCCTTACATTATTGCCTTAAAAGGTTCTTATGCAAATAATTTTATTTACTTATCTAGAAGTTAAACTAATGAAAGGAAATGATAATATGGTCAAAAGTTTGTTGAGTGAATCATGGTCTTATCATAAGACCAAAAACAAAATTGTAACTTTTGATAATTCATGTTATACTAAAATAAGATTCAAATAAAGTAAACAAACCAATATATATAAGGTCGAAGCATCTAGTCTTAAGAGGTGTGAGAGTAGTTAAGTAAAAATGTGTGGAATAAGTAAGGTCCTTAGGCCTCTAATTGTATGACAATCTATATGACTGTGAATTTGTACATGTATATTGAGCACAAGATAATACTATTTGTATTGGAAGATGTTCGTCAATAACTAGGTGGAGAAAAGGATTATTTACGTTATGTGTATGGTAAAGTTATAAATTCACGTAATTCTTGGAAATTCATTGTTTTATTTATTTGGTAATCTCAAAAAAATAGGTTATATGTTCTATATATAATTTGTGTTATGAATATCAATTAAAATGTGAAGCATACATTATAATATTTCTTGAGGAATAAAATATTATAAATGATTCCTTGTTACCGAAAAGCTTGACGTATTTTATGATAATATTTGCAAAGTATTTGACTAGTATTCAGTTTTAATAGTAAGGAAGGCCTAAAATAAATGATCAACATTTTCATATACTATTTATTATAATCTTGAATCGATCAATCTAGTCTTACTAAAATTATGTCAATGGTTAACACTGGTAATATTCATTTTAAAATTATTATTTAAGATCATGTTTCCCATGTAGTTCGTGCACCTAAAGATATTTGTAACTAAAAGAGAGATGTCACTTTAATATTCAAGTCAATTTTATTTAATCCTTAATAGTTAGTGATTCAACATGGTCCTTGATGATGATAAATTATACATAGAGTGGTATCTAGTAAAGAAAATCTTGCCACTATATTATTCACAAGTAGATTTTGATATGATAAAAAAATGATATTACTATTCATGGTAAATGAGGACTTTTAAAGACCACCTAAATGCCTGTACTATATAATATGACTATGAAATGTCAAATTACTTCTTGATATTGATTTCTAAAATTGGTGTATTGAAACAATTTGTTTGTTTAGTTGTGTGTCAATTGGGTCATGGGAGTTGGAGGATAAAATCCTACTAGGTATGTGAAAACAAAATTGTGTACAAATCATAAAAAGGATAGATTGGACTCACCTATAGGTGGGAATTTTATTTTGAAGTTGGTTGTATAAATTAGAATTAATTTTATCTTCTTTTGAGCACTTGGAACATGGTAACCTCTGAGAAATAAGGCAAAAGTGATGAAACATTGGTTGGCTCAGTCAGATAAATGAAATATCTAGAAGTGTCCTAGTATGTAATTAGGTTTGGACATTAATATATGGACATTATGTGAAGAATATAATTTAAATAATGTTTGATCATACAATATATGTATTGTTATTAGTTTTCATGGTTTGAAAAATAAAATATATCTATGGATGTTCCATTTGAGTCTTCATAGAACTAAGTCCAAGGCTAGAAGTAGAATTTCTCTTTGTAGATACTCTCAGCTCTATGTAATTGTATAATAGTAAATTTAATTATGTTATATATCCAAAGCATATTTATCATGCACATAACTATTTTCATGGGATAGAACTGACTTCCTTCAAATTTTATAAATAAACATAATTTCTTTATAGGAACTTTATTATAGGTTTAATGATTCATGAAATGGTGGAATAGAGCTTATATAAGTTTAATGGATTATATATTCTTTTTTAATCTTATAATAAAATACCGAGTGTGGTGATATGATTGTAAATGATGTGTGAGAATCCTAGGCCTTTAGAAGATCAAGGAATCTTATTTACATTAAAGTCAAGCATAATAAGGTGAACACTTGTTCATATTTCAGATATACTAAACCATTGAATAAACTCATTGGTATTTAAATACCAACATAAAGAAGATAGCTCCATTTATAAGTACAAATGAAGAATAACCATGGCATGATTTGAATAAATACCTAGAGTAAAAAACCCTAAATAGATCTAAATAAATCATAACTAGCCATTTAATTAGTGGTGTAAAGTTACTATGTCATAAATTTTATAGAAATCCACTCTCTAAAGTGATCAAATGACTTTTTTGGTCTATCAAGAACTTGTCCTTGAATACAAGTAACCTATAAATACACTTTAAGATTGTATTAATGAATGAAAAATATTTCAAATAAACAAAATATAATCTCAAAGTGACTAAAAAATTTCTTTCACATAATTTGAGATTGAACTTGGAAGCATAAAACTTAGGAAATAATCTTTTCAATGTTCTTGAATATAAAACATGTGCATAGCCCTATATAACCCCTAATTTTTAGAACTTTTCTTCTTGTTTTCTCCATAATATTGGTTTTTTTATTTTTAATTTCCCCCTTCATTTTTGTGCACTCTTATACTATCTTGGTTCTCTCCTAGATCTATCTCTTCTTCAGTCCAAGCTCCTAAATTATCTCAAAGTGTCTAACTAAATAGTAAACCCCACAAAATATTTAAATCTACTTCAGTTTGACTTAATTACATGTGTTAATACATTTAAGATATTACATAATATTTATATGACCCTCTTTAACCCATCTATGAAGGATCATACCTAGATCAACCCTTAGCAAATTAGATTTTTTTTTAAAATACTCATAATAATTTCAAAACTTCATTTTTTAAAGTTTTGGTGTGAAAATTAAAAACACAACAAAATGATCATTAGAATGAAAATTTAACTACATCAAATATATAAAAATAAAATCCCTACATATATGTACTATCATCACAACATTATAACCTACATATAATAGATTATTGTAAAATTTCCCACACTCATAGAAAGGGTTACTAACATTCATGCATTCTGAATAATCCAAAATATTAATAGAGAATATAAACTCAAAACCACCCATGTGGAGAGAGACATATGACAAGTAGTTTACATTATTTCACTTTAAAAATCCCAAATTTACCAAAAGTAAAAGTTGTGCAATCCATTCTAATGTAACTTGCACCTTTTTGAAAGTTATAGTTATATTATATATATTTATATTGAGGTTACCTCACATAATGATTCATATAATTATGGAACCAGTTTTTCTACATGTTACACTCTTACTATCAATAGATATTTGCCTTTAATGATCCTAAATTTGTGTATTTTATTGATAGTTGATGTGTGGGACATATTTGTACAATTACCTCATAGGGATTGAGGGTGGATAACATGATGCATTTATTCACATATGACAAAATGGTAGATATAGAAATAAAGTTTTCATTAAATTTAATCAGTGATGTGGATACCTTTTTCGTAGTGAATAATATCTTTACTAATATTTATGTTATATTAGATGTAGATGTTCCATGGATGTGTTATTTTAATCTTTATGATTAATATGATCATGTTTCCCTAATATTAATTTGTTGAAATATTTGGTGTGGCTACCACACTTTTCCTAATGGTCAAAAGTTGAGATGTGTTGACATTTCAAAAACAAGGCGGCATATATGAAATCTCGATAGGTTGCTGAATTTAATTAATTACAGATCAAGAAAAGCATTTTCATAAAGACATATTAGTTTTTTTTGTTAAATATTATATTCATTTTTAACTATATATTTATGTTCTAATGAACAAATTTAAAAAGTTTGAATATATTTTCATCTTTTTAATATAGTGACATATATTTTATCATAACTGAATTAAACTAATTATTTATTTAGTTCACACACAAAAAATATTGATATCATAATTATGTAATAAATTAATTTTGAGTCCTTATCTCTCATATTTTTAAAATTTTACTTCCAATTCTCTGACAAGAAGCTATAACTATTCAATTATAATAGTAAAATATAGCAAAATTTTTGGTAACATTAGATGAGAAGATCTCTAAAAGGCTTGTTGGTATATCAGACATGAGTAATCAGAACATGTGCATATAAATATATAAGAAATAATTTTTAACCACTTCAAGATATAACTAGGAGATAAGGTCTAAACTCAGGTTTAATTAATGAGTGTACAAGAATAAAAATTCTTTCAAGGAGGATCATGAGCTAATGATGGATTCATTTACTCAATTTTCATTTATATTTTCTTATTATGATATAATTAAAATAAATATGTAAATAAAAATTCATTTTAAATAATAAATTTATAATTTTTTAAATTGAGAGTGATAAGGATCACAAAATTAGAGAAGGTATTCACAATGATTAAGGGAGAAGCATGGTTAAATACAACTACATGGACAATTAGTGGAAGTTTGAGGTAGATATGGAATGCAACCATAGAGGCATAAGGGTGGTGAATATGGGTAAGGATATGGTAGGTTACACAAAGGGTGGATGACTAAGAGCGATACATGTTGTTTGAGGCTAGGAGGAGAAGTGGAAGTCTTAGTGATGGATTAAAAAAAATTAATAATTTGTTTCTATTGAGTGCCACAACATTTCAAACCTTTATCATACCTATGGGGAATTTTTTTAAGTAGATATCACTTGATAAAAATATAATATACTACCTCAGATGTTTGATATGTTTACCCTCATGAATTCAAAGTTTCTAAGGAATGGTGTGGGGGAGGACATGGCTACAACAAGTCTAGATGGGAGGTTAGAAATTGAAGGGAAGAAATCACATGAAATTGAACTATATTTATTTAGGGATGTCCCTTGGATTTTTCCCAATGTATATCTTAGTTTTGAGATCACTGATGATGTAATTTCTACCATTGATAATGGTTCTAGGTGAAAGACATTCTTATATGTTTTAGGAAACACACCTATTTAGAGGATCTCTCACATTGATCTAAATATGTTTGACCCACCATTAATGAGGTTACTTTTTCTTTGATTTAAAATGGTTTTTTCATGATCATTTTTCCAAAAGTAGAGAGGGACTTTATGTTGGATAATGGACTATAGTTTGTTGGAAATGAAGGTGTGTTTTTATTCCTTTGGGCCTTTTTCTACCCAAATTGATACAATGATCTTCAAAATCTCTAATCTAGGTAGGATTATACAATATCCTTTTTGCCATGATAGATATAAGTATGATCTAGCAGTTGGTTAAAAATATTGGTGGTTTTGTCTTTGAACTAGATTAGTATATGGTTGGTTAGTAAAGGTATGTTAGAGTCTATGTCATGATATATTTATCCAAACATTTTAATCATTATATTAATATTTTGTCATCTCATGTTTCATAGACATAATACATAAACTATGAAGGGATGCCCTTCATATTCCTCAAGTGCAATCATGTGTGACATAAATTTGTAGTGTGCCATAAAAAGACTAAAAAAGGTTATAGATCCCCCTATTTATGAAATGGGTGAGAAATATTATTTTCCCTAAAATTTATCTTGTGAAAATCATTAATAAATTCTTGGTTTCTTCTCAAATAATCAATAAAGAGTCTCCCTTTTGTCCATTATACTGGTGGAATCCCTATTTGGTAGAACCTTTCACTGCTAAAGTCATTTCACAAGAGAATGTGGTATCTAAATCAAAACATAGTATCCATAATTTAAAATACAATTGGATTACTCATCTCAACATTAATGGTGTCTTAGTTTGCTAGAATTTAGAGGTTTTAATTTATTTAAATGAGTCTTTAAATTTTAATGTAGGGGCAAAAATGATTCACACACAAGATCTTCCATAGGAAGAATTTTATTTGTGATTAGATGGTCTCTAAGAGGTTTATACCTCTTTTCATGAGGAATAAGTTGAAGATAAATTTGGCTCAAGAGAGATATTGTATATTACTCAAAATTCCTGTGTACTACCAAAACCAAGTTATGATAAGAAAGGTAAAAAGTGTATAAAAACTAAAGAGGAAAGGCTTTAAGTGGACATTATGAATTACATATATGGTGGCACTGAGTGAATAATGGAAGCCTTTCTCTCCATTAGAATAAGGAAACCTCTTATGTCTCAAAGTTGATAATTTATGTAGAAGGAATGGTTTTAAATTATGTACCTGGGTGGTCATTTCTTTTATTTCCATGGTTTAAATTTTACGGTATTCATTACTTATTTGGTTTGTGACGTGTGAGTCTCTTTACATTCTATGGGTTAATCTACTATGATTTTGTCTTGCTGTCTTTTGTCATGTCACATGGTTTTTTTGTTTCATTTTTGTTTAGGTGTTATGGATCGACTCTACCTAGATTTCTTGGCTTATTTATTATTCATGGAATATGCCCCCTATTGTTCCCCATATATAGTTTTATCTCCATAAAAAATTGACTATTTATATAAAAATATTAAATTGAATACTACATATGAAATGTATGATATCTAAGGATTACTTGGCCATATCCATAATAATCAACAACGATTCTCACCAATTATCTCTCAACAAACACCTTCACTCAAAGATGTATACTAACATTAATGTAGAATCCATAAGCAATCATAATAAAAATTATATTCTTAAATTAATATTATATTTTAGTAACTTGTAAATAAGATTACATTTAGGTTTTATATTTGTAATGTTTTGATCCCTATATATTAGAGTAATAGATTGTTATTATAAATAATGGATTTAATATAGGACTCTAAACATACAATATAAGACCTGAAACATACAATTTTATTCAAAAATTAATGTAAAAACTCTTACCGACCCAAAATAACTCTCTTATTATATTCCTTCATGTGTTATGTATGAATATTCAACATGCTTTGGAGTATCCTTTGCAGATGAAGCATATTTTTACACAAGTGTAATTTATCAAAAATTCATATTATAAATTATGGACAACGTTTTATGGACATTATCTTTTATGTTAAGTGAAGTGAGTGTTAAACATAAGATTGAACTATAATAAAGTGGATGTTGTCAAATATATGAATGTAAAAAATAATGAAATAAGTGACTGGTCGTTTTATTTCTCTCACAATAAAATTATTACTAAAAACCAATTGTAAATACTTAAATTATTTAAGGGATCATATTCATTAAGTAAATATGAAAGCAAATTTAATTTCTTGTGAATGTGTGGTGGTGGTGAAGGAGGTTGTGGTGACATTTAATGTATGTGAGTGTGTTAATTTTTAATTAATATCTTAAATTTGGTGTCTATTCCTTTATTATTGGATGATTCAATAAAAAAATTGTAGAATCTTGGCTATACAATGGAGTGTAGAAGGTCCATCTTCTAGAAATATTTTTTGAGATTGATGCATTGTTGTAACTAGATTGACATGATTTATCACTAGATAGTAAGGAATTTGTAAAGAAGGTAATGAATTTATTAATAATTATGGTATTTGGAAAATACAAGATAAAATTATTTAAATTGATATCTCTCAGTATTTCGTAATGATCTAATATTTTGATGTATTGTATTTTACTTTGAGACATTACTTTAATATCTAATTGGATATTATTAAACATGTTGATTATTGCTATTGATTTTAATTTTATTCAATGGATTAAGATTTATTTTTTCATTAGACATTTGATGAGATTCTTAAATGTGATGTTGACAATGATGTATCCTAGACATTTTATGTTGGCAATTTGATTGCCATTGATGTTAGAAGGGAGATTATGGATGTCATTGATGCTCAGGGCTAAGTATGGTGGTTTGAGGAGTTGAAAGGCATCCTATCAAAGCTCATAGATGATTGGATTACTTATGTTCATGATTATAATTAATCTGGTTCATATTTATCATCTAGACATTTTGGGTCTATAATAGGAAAATCTAAGAAGGTAGTTTAGTGACATCACCATTGTCATGTGTGGATGAGTTAGGGGGAGTTGTTCATATGGTTGTGAACACTTTATTCCCTAGTTTTTATGTACCAAATTTGAATACATGTGATGAAGTGCATTTGAAGATATGAGGATGCAAAGTTGGCTACTTAGACAAATTCACTAATTTATATACTTAGCCAAACTTGCAAAAGGGTTCAGGAAGAGCCAAGTAAACATGTTGATGAGGTCAGAATTTGCACAAATGAAGGTATTAGGATAAAATGATCATATGAGTTTTTTCAATTTTGTGCCTAATTTCTATGTGCTAAATCTTAGGTCACGCAATATAGCTTTGCAAAATATATGCATGAGAAAAGTTGGGCTCTCAAGTATTTTGATAGTTTTTTCCCACAATCAAATTTACAGGTAGCAAGAAAAAGTTGAGAAAGTATTTTTATGATATCATATCTTGTAATTATGAATGATTTAAGATCAAATGGATATATGGATGGAATACCATATGTAATAGGAGCTTATGGACTAAATTATAAGTCATGTGACTGAGTGAAAGAAGATCTATGTAGGTTCAAAGTTATCTTCCTAGGCATATTGAAAGGGTCCCCATACTTAGTCAAATCTGCATAAGGTCCTATAAATTGAACATGATTTTACAAAGACCATTTATGAACATTTTCAAAGGAAATGGATATAAGATCAATTGTGGGTTTTTCATGATCATCTTAGATATTTTGTCCACAGGTTCATATGAAGAGTGATAAGTCCAGAATTGAAATATCTTTGATCTTAGACAATATAAGGTTTCTCAATTAAACCCTAAGGTTTTAAGTAATGCCATCCATTGGAATTTTTTATTTTGATATTGAATATATATAACCAAGACTCGGTAGCTTATGTTATATCTTAAGTCCTTGTCATCATTGTAAAACTGGCCCCTTCAACCTAGCCATTACCAAATCAAAGCAATGATCAATAATTTATATTTACTAAGAATTTAAATTAATATTTGTCTTAGCTTGATCAATGGCTTGTACCTAATCATACATTAAGGATCCAACAAAGCATAGTAAACTCCAATTATCAAAGGCTCTTTATAGTAAATGTGCTAGTGATAAATGTCACAATCATGGAGCATTGAACAGTAAATCTATGACATGGTTTAAAGACAAATAGTCAATTATCAATGTGAGGATGTGAAGTATCTCAATAGCAAGAACTGATAGTAATGTATAAAAGGCATGCCTAATTCCAAGTGTCACATTATCGATATCTAAGAAGAGATAAAGTTTGAGATTGTCAAAAGATTTGATTCTAAGTGGGTGATTGTGTAAAGGAGATCCAATGGAGCAAGTGGACTCAATGGGATAAAGTGTTTGAGTTTTATTGACATAGTGGCAAGTTAAAGACTAATCAAATTTGAGAAGATCAACAGAGTGTAAGCATTGAAAAGACTCAAGAAGTAGCATGACGAGATAAAGAGATCAATGTTTAGTGTCAAGAAAAAAGTAAAAATCATGCTAGTTTGAATATCTAACAACACATAGGAGTTAGGATAAAAAAAATTTTATGGATGCATTTTAAAGTTAAACAATTAAAGTTCTAAAGCAAAAAAGGATCCAATGTAGAGAGTGAGCCTGCTAGTGATTGATGAAATAGATGCATTTTAAACATGAGTAATTTTAATGAAGACCATCAGATCGAGGTACCAAACTTAAGATTAATGGTAAATATTTAAAGATATGATTTGTCTAGTAGTTAAACATAGGGACATGCATGATAAGCCATATATTATGATATAGACAATGAGATTGATTTCTATAACTAATCAAATCTATGTAATAATGCACGTGCATAAAAAATAGAGACCAACAAATGCTATAAATATTAATGAAACTAGGAATAATAGTGATGGTACATGAGTTAGAAACATGAGAAACATACAGTTTCATAGATAATGAACTAAGTCCAGAATAGAGTGTGATGTGCTAGTAAACAAGTGTGAACAAAAAAAAAGATACAAAACCATAGTGTGTATATATATATATATATATATATATATATATATATATATATATATATATATATATATATATATATATATATATATATATATATATATATCAGCTAAGTTTATCAGATGGCACCTACCAATCAGATTCTAGTATGGAGCTAAAACACTAGATTAAAATATAGATTAATAAATGAATCCAATTCTATATTCTCTATTATAGGTCTAGTCTATAACTCTTCATGCTATGCACTTCATATCTCCTCTCTTTCCTTCTCTTATATTTTACGTCCCTCTCTATGTGTCTCTATATTTATTTTCTTCACATAATTCAATAACTCCAACAACATTTCTTGTATTATAGATGATATGTGTGTGTGTATATATAATTATCATCTATAATACAAGAAATGTTGCTGGAGTTATTGAATTATGTGAAGCAAAGAAATCTAGAGACACATAGAGAGGGACATAAAATATAAGAGAAGGAAAGAGAGGAGATATGAAGTGCATAGCATGAAGAGTTATAGACCAGACCTATAATAGAGAATATAGAATTAGATTCATTTATTAATTTATATTTTAATCTAGTGTTTTAGCTCCATAGTAGAATCTGATTGGTAGGTGCCATCTGATAAACTTAGTTGGTGCTTAGCTAGAGAGTGCATGCATCCTTAGAGTAGATAATTTTAAATTAGGGGATTGGTGTCTCCTTAGGGTTGGTGCCTTTAAAACATTGTAACTAGTGAGTTTAATTTATTGTGTTGCTAGAATATAATGGTAGATTATAACATCTACTCTCATGGTGGTTTTTCCCCTATTGGGTTTTCTATGGTATATCTTATGTTATGTGTATTTATGTGTATGTGATCTCTACATATAGTTTTAATATGCATTAAAAGGTTTTGAAAAGGAATATGTTAATCAATATATTGATTCATCACCCTCTTAGTATATATTTATGTTCTAATAATTGGTATCAGAGCCTTGGTTCCTTGAAGTAAGCTTAATCAGCTCAGGTAGATCTTGGATGGTGAACACAAATGGTTAGTCAAGAAGGATCTTCCTCAACAAGGAACCTCTCTTTGATTTATCTAACTATGAATTTTGGAGCATAATAATCTAAGCATATTTTTTCATTAGATTTTGATGTATGGATTTCTTTTGTAAATTGTTATACATCCACTACTATAACTCCTACTCATCAAGTTGCCAAGAAAGCATATGAGAGCAATGCCAAGGCTAAGAATGTTATTTTATATGGATTGTATAGTTTAGATTTTGTCAAAGTGATGCATTGTCAAAATGCATAATATATTTGGAACAAATTTAAAATTATCTATGAAGGTGATGACAAGGTAAAATAAGCTAAGATACAAACATTCAAAGGCAATTTTGAAAGCCTTCAAATGAATGAAGAAGAGAAAAATGTAGACTACCTCCTCAGAGTAGATGAAATAGTCAATTCAATTAGAGGCCTTGAAGAAGATATGAAATAATTAGTCATTGTTAAAAAGGTCCTAAGATCTTTTCCATCTAGGTATGACTCTAAAATCTCTACAATTTAAGAAGCAAGAGATCTGGATAAACTCACTATTGATGAGTTGTATGGAACATTCATAACCTCTGAAATGAGAATGGGAGAAAATTATACTTTCAAGAGAGAATTTTCATTAAAATCATCTAAAATAGTAAATATAGAAGTACCTACATCTAGATATAAGGAGACTAATGAAGAAGTCAAATTTTTATAAAGATTGAAAAGAGGATCTAAAAAGTACAGAGGTAAGTTACCTTCTAAATGATTTAACTATTGTAAAGTAGGACATTTTGATACTAAATTCCCTTAAAATAAAAAGGATAACTCTAAGCAAGTAGATAGAAGTAAAAATGTGAAACCTCACTATTCCAAGAAGAACTTCTTCAAAAACAAGAAAGGCCTATACACAATATACGATAGTGATTCAATAGATGACAGTGATAGTTATTATGATGATCATGACTATGTTTTGTGGTTGAAAAAAATGAATTCATAATCATGACAATAGGATTATATTCTATAGATGAAGAAGAAGTTGAAGACTCAGATGAAGCAGACGAAGGAGAAGTGGATCTAGAGTGTGAACTCATCTATGTTGAGAAAAGAGAACTTAAGGTAGAAGAAGCTTGGACAAAAAGAAATTGAATTTTTTTCAAAAGTATTGAAAAATATGATCAAATGGTAGTGATCATAAAGACACAAGTTGAAGAGGGTAAAATAATAGAAGATGTAGTCAAACTTGAAATACAATCTAAATCTATTGAGTTCACGAAGTTAGAAGCTGAGATAGTGGATTTGAGAAAATATCTTGAGAAAGCTAAAAGATAACTAGAAAAAAGTCTTAAGTTGATAGGAGAATAAAATATTCTTGATGAATTGATCAAATCTCAAAATCCTTCAAAAGAGAGATTAGGTCTTGATTAATAAAAGGTAAAAATTTCAATTACTAGTACATCTGCTAACCTATATGATAAATTCAAAGTAGAAGGAGAATCAGGAGTAAAAAAAGATAATGCTTCCAAAGAAAGAAAGACAAACTCAAACACAAGTGATATGAAGAAAGATGAAGGAGAAAAGAATCCTAAAGAAAAGAATAAAACAAAGGTAGTTGATCCAGATGGATACACATAAGTGAGAGATTTGAAGAAGCCAAAGTTTAAAAGAGTTTCTCATACTGATCCAAGAAATGCTATGACTATGTATTCCTCATATTTATATGGTTATTTATATAATTTTAATTAGTTTGGTTATAGGGATATTGATTGTAGAGTTTCACCTAAAAGGAGAAAACAATTATTGAGTAGAAACTCATTTTATCCCTTGTTAGATACAAATATAATATGCTATAATTGAAATAATTTTGGTCACATACCTAAACCATGTAGAACAAACTTTTTATGACAAAAAACACAAAGTAAAAAAAATGGAATTCCTCCCAATGTGAACAAATGTTCAATAGTCTCTGAAAAAGAGAAAAATAAGCCAAATAAGAAACGCAAGGATGTGTGGAGAGTGAGAAATCAATCTATGATTTCTCAAACTACAGTCCAAGATAAGGAGTAGAATTTGTGAGTGATAGATAGTGGTTTCTAAAAACATATGAATATTGATAAGAATAATTTAATTAAATTGAGGAAATGTAAGGAAGGATCTGTCAGCTTGGGAGATAATAATGTAGTAAAGATAAGAGGTAAAGGAACCTTGAACATAGATGAAAAATTGCGTACACATGATTGCCTTTATGTTGAAGGATTGAAGCATAATCTGCTAAGTGTCAACTAAATATGTGACAATGGATATAATGTCATACTTAATGTAGAATCCTACAAGTTAAAGAGATCTAGAAGAGTAGTTACAGAATGAAAATTTAATAGAAAACAATATCTATAATCTTGTTTCAGTGGATGGTAATAAATGTGTGATAGGAAAGATAGATGAGATTTGGTTATGGCATAGAAGAATAGGTCATGTCAAATTTGATAACGTAGTCAAATTGAATTCAAATAAGTGTGTTAGACACATGCCAAAGATGACCAAACATGCAAACACTACTTGCAACAATGTCAACTAGTCAAGCAGACAAGCATCATATTTCAAACAAAAGAGTATGCAACTATAAAGCCCCTTAAATTAGTTCATACTCATCTTTATGGTTATACTAAGATAAGAGGATCTAAAGGATAGAGATAATTCATGTTATTTTTAGATGATTATTTAATAATGACATGGGTAACCTTTTTGAAGGATAAGTCACAAGCATTTGAGAGATTAAAGACATTTAGAGCTATGGTAAAAAATGAGTTTGGATGAAAAATCAAATTCTTAAGATTTTATAAAGGTGGATAATTCACCTTAAATGAGTTCATAGAGGACTATGAGAAGCATGGGATCAAAAGGCATTAATATACAATAAGGACTCCACAAAAAAATGGATTTGTTAAAAGAAAGAATAGAACAATCAGGGACATGGATACACAATTCTAAAAGAGGTCAAGTTACCTGATGGATACTAGAGAGAAGTAGTCTAAATAATAATATATATCTTGGATATAGTTCAACTAAGGGTAAACAGTGAAAAAACTCCTTATGAGCTATGTTATGGAAATCCTTCATCTATTAAGTACTTTAGAATGTTTTAAAATAAATTTTACATCAAGAGAAAGGAGGATAAATTTGGAAGATTTGAGTCAAGATGTGATGAAGGAATATTTATTTTTTATTCTACCCAAATCAAGGAATACATATTTACAATAAAAGGCACCATAATATTGTAGAGAGCATCAATGTCAATGTTGAAGAAGGCTTAAAACATGTCAAAATTGATAAAGAAATTTATAACAAGGAATTATATTCTAAAGAGGAAGCAACTAATGAAGATCATGAGGAATAAAATGAAAATTCACCTTCAATATTTGTTAAAAAGGATCATCTTATAGAGCGGATAATTGGCAATAAGAATATAGGATTTCAAATAAGGAGAAGAGTTAGACAAAACACGGATCAAATAAGTTTTGATTCAATGTCTGAAATTGAGCCTAGGAGCTATGTTGAAGCCATCAAGCATTAGAATTGGATAAAATACATGGAAGAAGAACTAAGCCAAATTGAAAAGAACAAAGCTTGGCAATTAGTTCCAAGACCTTCAAACAAGAACATGATAGGTACAAAGTGGGTCTTTGGAAACAAAATCAATGAGGATGGGGTTGTTATAACAAATAAAGAAAGATTAGTGTGTAAGGGATATTCATAAGTTGAAGGCATATATTTTAAAGAAATATTTTATCCAGTTGCTAGATTGAAAGCTATAAATTTTCTTCTAGCATTCTATGTTTAAAATAAATTCAAAGTCTATCAAATAGATCTTAAGTCTACTTTCTTGAATGGGAACCTAGAAGAGGAAGTCTACATAAAAAAACCTAAATTTTTTTAGCTTATAAAATAAAAATATTATGTGTGCAAATTGAACAAAGATCTATATGGTCTAAAATATGCACCTAGGGCATGGTATTTAAGATCAGACTACTACCTATAACAATAAGGTTTCAAAAAATGATGTGTATATAACAATTTGTACTTCAAATCAGAAGGTGAGCATATGTTGATTGTAATGCAAAATGAGTTTGAGATATCTATGCTTGGATAACTTTCTTTCTTCCTTGGTCTACATATAACACAAACTAATGAAGGGATATTTATATCCCAAACCAAGTATGCAAAGAAAATGCTCTGTAACTTTGGAATGGAAGATTGAAAACCAGTTCGTACTCCCATGATAACTAGATGTAAGTTGAGCAAAGAGGATGAGTGCCTTGATGTAATTCCGACTATGTATAGGTCAATGATTGGTATATTTTTTGACCTAATTACATCAAGACTTGACATCATACAAGAAGTGTGCATGGTTAAAATATTTTAAACTATTCCTAAGAGTCACATGCCAATGTAGTGAAAAGGATTTTTAGATACTCAAGATCATAGTTGACTATGGCCTATGATAACCTACAAGTGAATATTTCACTTTGATAGCATATACAAATGTTGATTGGGTAGGAAGTGTGGATGATATAATAATCATTAATTGTGGTGAATTTTTCATTGGAAACAAATTTATTTCATGGCTGATAAAAAAGTAGGAGTTAGTTAATATTTCTATATCAGAAGCAAAGTATGTGGTAGAAGTGACATGTTTTATGCAAGTCTTGTGGATGAGTCAAACACTAAAAGACATCAAAGATGAGTATAATTCACCTATCTCTATTCTTTTTGATAATCCAAGTGCTATTAATATATCAAATAATCTAGTGATGCATTCAATAACCAAGCACATATCAATTAAGTATTAATTCATAAGAGAAAAGGTTGCATATCAAGAGGTCATAATGGAGTATGTGCTAAATCAAGAACAAATTGTAGACATATTCACCAAACCTCTTCCCAAAGAACAATTTGAGTATCTGAGATAGGATTTGTGAGTGGTGGCTCTTACATCACATCACAAGATCCTATTGATGGGGTATGAGTTCAGGGGGATAATCATAGAAGCTTTGTTAACCCCTAGAAGAAGATAGAAACGGAAACTCAGGTATGCATACTTTTAAAAGTTTGTAATGAGTTGATGATTGTAGATTCTTGGATAAAATCCTTTATCTAATAAATGAGAAGAAACATTTCAAAAAATAGTGAAACAAAATCCCTTTGTCATTGATGTCAAAGGGGGGTAAGAAGTGCAAATCTCTCTACATAGGTTTGAAGAGAAAGTGCAAATAGGATCATATCATGTATCCATGTTAATCATAGGCAAATGTGCCATTGCCTAAGGGGGAGTAAGTTTGGTATGAAAAACTTTAGTTCATACTAATTAGAAGCGAATGCAAGCAATGCTACAGAAGGATCAAAATATTAGAATATTAGAGCATTTAGTTTTCCATCAATGACAAAGGGGGAGATTGTTGGAAATTTGATTGTCATTGCTATCAAAACAGAGATTATGAATGTCATTGATGCTTAGGTCTAGGTATGATGATTTGAGAATGTGCAAGGCATCCTATCTGAGGTCAAAAATGATTGAAGTGTTTATGTACATGAGTGGAATTTATCTGATCCTTATATTGGTCATCTAGACATTTTGGGTCTATAACAAGAAAATCTGAGAAGGTAGTTTGCTAAAATCACCATTGCCACATGTGGATGAGTGTGGGGGATCTGGTTATACATTTGTGATCACATTAGTCCCTAATTATTATGAACAAAATTTGAAGCCATGAAATGAAGTGTAGTTTATGATATGAGGATGTAAAGTTGGCTACTCAAACAAATTCACTAAGTTTCTATACTCAACCGAATTTGTGAAAGGGTTCAAGTAGAGCCAATTAATCATGTTGATGAGGTCAACATTTTCACACATGAATGTGTTATGATAAAATGATCATATGAGTTTGTTCATTTTTTTCCCTAGTTTTTATGCACTGAACCTTAGGTCATGTGATGTATCATGACAAAAGATATGCATGAGTAAAGTTGCTCTCTTAGGAATTTTTATAGTGTTTTCCCATAATTATTTAAATTTACAAATTGAAATAAAAAAAAAGAAGGCATTTTTATGATGTCATATCTTGTAAGTATGAAGGATTCAAGAGTAAATGGATATATGGATAGATTCCCCTATGTAAGAGGATTTAATGTGATAAACTTTAGGTCATGCAACTAAGTGAAACAAGAGCTATGTAGGTACAAAATGAACCTTCAAGGAATATACAAAGACCATTTATGGACATTTACAAAGGAAATAGATAGAATATTTATTATGGGTTTTTCATGATCATCTTAGATATAGGGTCTACAATTTTATATGAAGAGTGATGAGCCTAGAATTGAATTATCTTTGGTCTTAGACATTATAGGGTTTCTTAGTTAAACCCTAACGGTTTAAGCCATGGTGTTCATAGGATTTTATATTTTTATATTGACTAGATATTGCTAGGACCCTATAGCTTTTGTTATATCTTAATCCCTTATCATCATTATAAAATTGGCCTATTTGACCTAGCAATTAACTATTCAAAGGAGTGATCAAGACTTTATATTTCCTATGTCTTAAACTTAATATTTATCCCATCTTGATCAATGACTAGTGCTTAATCATATATTGATGATCCAATGAATCATAGTGAAGTCAAATTATCAAAGGATCCTTCAATTAAATGTGCTAGTGATAAGTGTCATAATCATGTCGCATTGAATAGTAAATCTACGATGTAATTCAAAGTTAAATAGTCAATGATCAATACAAGGATGCCAAGTTTCTTAATGGTGAGAAATGATAGTAATGTGTAGAAGGCACATGCTAATGCTAAGTGTCACATTCTAAATATCTAATCAGAGATAATGTTTGAGCTTGTCTGAAGATCTGATTGTGAGAAGGTGATAATTCAAAGGAGATCCAATGTAGTGAGTCGACATAGTGGGATAAACTTCTCGAGGATTATTGACATAGTGGTGAGTTAAAGACTAAGCAAGCTTGAGAGTATTGATTAAGCGTAATCCTTCTAAATATTCAAGAAGTAGTGAGATGGGATAAAGAGGTCAACATTTAATGTCAAGATAGAAGTAAAGATTGTTCAAGTTTGAAGATCTAATATCATGTAGGAGCTCAAATCAGAAAGATTAACATAGGAATTATAAAGTTGAACAATTAATTTTTGGAAGCATACAAGGATCTAATGGAGAGTTTGAGCCTGTTAGAGAATGGTTAAATGAAAACCTTTTAAAGATTATTAATTTGAATGAAAACCACCAGATCGAGGCACCAAAGTTAAGATCAATGATCAATATTTAAAGATATGATCATTCTAATGGTCAAACACAAGAACATACATGATAAGCCATATATTACGATATAGATAGTGAAATTTATTGTTTTAATTGATCAAATATATGTAATAATACATGTGCATCAAAAATAGAGTCCAAAAAATGTTATAAATAGTAATGAGACTAGGAATCATGACAATGGTGCATGAGTTCAAGATGAAGGAAACTTATAGTTCAAAAGATAATGAACTAAGTCCAAAATAAAGTGGGATGTGTTAGTAAATAAGTGTGAACATAGAGAATATATGGAACCCTAGATCAATTATTTATATGTATGTCATCTAGAAAAAAATAAATGCTATTATTTATTCAATTATGTCAAATAGAGTAATATAGAGATACAAAGATAGAGAAGTATAAAAGAGGAGAAGGAAAGAGAAGAGAGATGAAGTGTAAAGGATGAATATTTATAGACCACACGTGTAATAGAGAACAAAGAATTGGATTCATTCATGAATCTATATTTTAATCTAGAGTTGTAGGTCCATAGTAGAATTTGATTCGTAAGTGCCATCAGATAAATTGATTTGGTGCTCAGTTAGGGAGTGGGTGCTTCCTTAGAGTATGTGCTTTTAAATCAGGGGATCAATGTCTCCTTAGGGTTGGTGGCCCTAAAAAATTGTAACTAGTGAGGTTTTTTTCACACTGGATTAGACTGGTAGATTATAGCATCTATTATCATGCTAGTTTGTCCCATATTAGGTTTTCCATAGTATATCTTGTGTTGTGTCTATTTTTGTGCATGTGATCTTTGCATATAGTTTTAGTTTGCATCAAAACATTTTTAAAAGGAATAAGTTAATCAATTTACTGATTTACCACCTCTCAATATATAGTTGTGTTTCAACATTTTATATTCTCAAATTGACATTTAATTTAGTTTATTACATAAACTATTTTATTATATTAGATACTTGTATATTGTTTAGATATTGTTGATGTCCGATCTTGTGTATTTAAGGAATTGGTTAATGAGATATATTGCATGTGGACTTTGACAACAATGGATGCAAGGGTAATAATGAGTTCTTTGACCATTAATATGAGCCATGTTGAGTCTAACATTTGTTTTAATTTTTTTATTTATGAGTGGCTCATTTTTTATTCTTATCACTATTCATTTTTATTTAGCTTAAATTGTTCTAGTCTTCTTAACATAGTTAAAGTTTCATTTTGTTGATTGACTTACCTTTTTAGATATGTTTATTTATTTCCTTTCGTGAGTGAATTTTTTTTTATCAAGGTCTTTGAGTTCATCATAATTCTTTCTTGGCACAATTATATGTTACCCATAATCTTATAATTCTTTTTGGTTGTTTTTTCGCTTTTTGGTTGCCTCTTTTGAATTCTATTGGGTGTGTATTATATTATTTTTCTTGTGTTTGGTTACTTCTTCATTGTATGATAACCTTTGGGTTAATTGATATTTTTTGGTCATGATGTTTTTTGACCCTTTTGGAAGGTAGCCATGACTAGTTCATGCGGTGATCATTTTCTTTTTAGAAGTATGAAGTTTACCTTAGGGAAGAAAAAGGTCATGATAACCTAATCTCCAAGATCATATACCATTGAGTAACTTCTTAGAATCTCACTTGGTCATTTTTTCATTTTATGAAGCTCGTTCATCTTAAATTCTAGATCAATGTTTTCATATCTCTACAGTAACTATGGAAATTTGGTGTATGTGTTGTTTCAATATATGAGTGGTTTGGCCATTTAGGTAGTTACATTTTCTCCTAGACTCATTGATGTTAAGGGAAAATGTTCTTGTCGTACCAGTTGACATTCAAAAATTTTATTTCAAATATTGTATTAAATGTTAAATTAATATAGCACTTTGAGAGTTCATGTAAAAAAGTGATTAGGTTCAAAATTTAAAGGTGAAACTCTCCAACTTCAATGATGTCTACCTTTTTAGGTAGAAAATAAGCAATTTGTTTTACTTATTTTGAAATGATTTATTGTTAAGCTTATCCATTGAACATTATGTCCAATAGGAAGTCCAGAGACTTCCTAGTGGACATATATTGAAAATATAGAATCCATGGAAGCATGATTGAGTTGGGTTCATGTTATCTATTTTTTTTTAGTAAAACAATGTTGTGTGTTTTGAGAATAGTCTTTGTGTTGTTATGTCTATTACATGGCTATAAAATCAAAAATAACATCTGGGTGGAAGGGAGTAATTTTATAGTTTTGTTGGTGGTTTTTTGTATTTGAGGTTTTGAACCTTGAATATATAATATTGTTTTTGGTTGTAGTTTGTTATTTGGGAAGCACTCTAGGATGGTTAGTTTAATAATTTTTTTTTATACTCCTTGTGTAATAATACTTGAATCATTAATCTTTTTTGTTATTATATAATATTTTATTATTTATAAATATTGATCATGGATTACATAAGTTTATTCTAGAAGTCATGAGTTTCAACTATGAATTTGTGTGTGTACATGTGTCTTTATTTTATTTGTAAGTTTATTTTAAAAAAATGATTTTATTAGAATCAAATTCGGTTTTATCTTAAATTGTTTTGTTTTTGTGAACTTGGGTTTTTCTTATGGAACCCAAACTTAATTCAATAACTATGTTTTAATTATAACCCTGAGTTGTGACTTATTTAAATTATTTTGGTAAATGATTTCAATTGATAATAAGAGTTGGTTATTTTTAAGACTCTTAGTTTTCATTTTCCATAAATAAAGTTGATTGATGTTTGCATTTTTTAACTCATTTAGTTTCATTTTCAAAAAAATCAATTGGAGACAATATTAAAATATGGCTTGCCTTTAATGCTATGAACTAAGATTCATGAATAATATTATTGAAAGGTTAAGGTTTATGGAT
This sequence comes from Torreya grandis, assembly GCA_037957365.1. Taxonomy (NCBI): domain Eukaryota; kingdom Viridiplantae; phylum Streptophyta; class Pinopsida; order Cupressales; family Taxaceae; genus Torreya; species Torreya grandis. The sequence continues at coordinate 485,147 of JARHVA010008201.1, read as the reverse complement.
TCCATAATTATTGTTTATCCATGAAGGTCAATGTCATTTTGTCCAAGAGATGCACAATAACATTGAAGTTATCACTAATACTCTTCTCTTAAATGGATTTCATCATTTTGTTTCATTGGCTGAATTTTCCATTTAGAGTTATTGTTATATATATATATATATATATATATATATATATATATATATATATATATATAATTTTATTGTTTATGTTTTTTTGTCTTTGTTACCTCAGAATCTCAAATAATTTTATTATCTTTTTAACCCCATGCCTATTTATAAACTCCACGTCTAACTGATGGATGGGGTGGTCAAGGGAGACCAATGAAGGACACATTGGGCTACAAGGATGGGCATGTTTTATTTGATATGGAAGTGTCCCAAAGTTACCTTGGATCCTTATATCATTTTTTAATGATTATTATGTTAGTGTTTATTTAGATTTGTAATGCTTTCCTTGAATTCATACAGTTTCATTATATGTATGTTGTAAATGTGAGCATTGTTTACATTTAATTTTGTAATGGTGTCGATGGTCAGAGGTTATAATTAGTTAATAGTTAAATGGAAATAGAGTTTAATATATGATTAACTATCATTTTTTTATTAAAAAAATGAATTTTGTTAAGTTCAATGTTATTGTATAATACATAGTAGATATGATGTTAAACTTGAATGAAATAGGTGTAAATTTTTATTACAAGTATTTTGTATTAACTTATATACAATCATAGACAATATCTATATTGGAATGATTCAATTTTAATTATTTATCAATAAAAAAATGGTGTTAAGCCATAATGGTTATTATATAAGTGAGTAACATTTCTAGATTTGTATTTTTAGTCAAATTTATAAATAATGGTGGTGCATGACTATTAACTATACTACATATTTTAAAGGCTATCATGAAATATAGTTAATTATGTATATACATGGTTTTTATAGAAGTTGTTATGTTATGAAATTTAATAATTGTATGAAGTTCTTATAAAACTTATACAATAATAAAATACAATTAAAGTTTTAATATTCTCTCTTTTTATTAAATATTTTTGGGTAGTTTTGAATTAAATAGTTAAATCATTCTTTCAAAATAATTTGTATAGAGTTGAGCTTATTGTATCTATCATGGAATTTATTTTATCTGGTTACAGTAAAGTTGCAATAGATACTTATGATCAACATAGAAAATGTTTGAAACATAATAGGGTGTATTTTAGTTTCGAAACTAATGGTAACTTTGTTTAACAGTGAAATTTTCATAGCATTATCTTTATTGATAAATATTTAATTTACTTTCCCATTATTGATTTTTTTAGGTACGAATTACATTTTGAAGTGAATAAGATTAATAGATAGTTTTTGTCTCATGAAACAAATTGTCCTCATTTAGTACTAATATAAATATGTGTTATCGAATAAATAAGATGAGTGATTTTAGTGTGAATATAGTTAACCTTCTCATTGTATTCTATATTTATAATAAATAAGATAAGTTAGTAGTTGAATATTTTTGTGGTTAATCACTAAGTTATTGGATAACCATTGCATTACTAGGATTCAGCTTGAGGAAACAAAAGACTTATTTTAGATTGGAAAGATGTTTTTATGCAAATGTTTAATAATCATGGCTATTGAGACATAAACTTATTGTTTTTATTTCCATTGCATTCTACTCAAGCAATCAACTCTTGTTAGTATGAAAAATCTACAAGCATAGTTTATTATCGACCATATGACAAGTGAGGAAATATAAAATAGTTGTTTGATATATAGTAACTGAAGGATGGTCTTTATGTATTATGTTTTGGCTCTAATTAATTAGTTTTGTGAAATAAGCTATGAATTATATTGAGGGGACAATTGCTTGTATGGTAATATTTGTTAGCAATAGGAATCATTACTATTTATTTTCTCTTAATTGATTAAATGTATAGAGTGATATTGATTGTATACATATGAACATGAAGTTAATACATTTGGTATTTGGAGTAAATATATTATGCTATTAACCTACATATATATATCATGAATAAATGACTTGAGTGGGTAGCATTAGATGAACATAATAGCCTAATCACAGCTTTAGTAACATGAATATTATTTAAATGTTTTATATTATATTACTTTTGGAAATATTGAATGAAAGAATATTATTTTTGATGACATAATTTACTAAAATTAATACTTTAAATAATGTAGTATGATGATTATTTTTTTGATTCTTTCCAAGCACTTATTAATCATATAGGAGATGGTAACTATAACTTCTTGTTTAATAGTATCATTATGTCTAGCAAGTTATGTTTGATTTATTTTGATGTAGATTGTTTTAATATTGGATCTATTCCCTCAAGAAAGGATAAGGATATTTAAATGGGGCTATTAATGAAAAACCATAATGGAACATGTTCATTTTGAATTTTATTAGTATATGTTAAGTACATTGATATACCCCAATATATGCATCAATTTTGTAAGTTATTTTATTAATAAAGTCCCTTAAGAGTCATTAATATTGGTTAAATAATATGATTATACCTAATATAATTATGGTCTTGATCATGGTTTTTAATATCTATTCATCTATTGAATATTTTTGGAAAGTTACCATAAGCTTATGTAAATCTCAATATTTTTAAAAAAGGGTTTACGACACATTATTTAGATAGATGTATTTAAGATATATGTACTAATTTTATAAATTAATATCAAGGTTCATGTTCACCTTTAAAACATAAGATAACTAGTTGGGTTATATACATAAGTTCAAGGAAACCAAAGATAATGTGTAATGAATGAGTAGTGATTGAAAAACATGCTCTTTAAAACTAATTTTAAAAGCTCAACTCTTCTCATTTAGAATAAATATTCATAACTTGTCTCCTATAGCATCACAATAAATATCATTTCACTACATATAATATAGGTTAAAATTGTTAAGAGTATGTAAATAAAACATAAAGAAACTAAAAATATTTTCACATATATTGTTATTTATTTTGCTATAGAAACTATGTGATTTATAGGACTCACATTCTTAGAACATATTAATTGAAATAATACCAAATTTCCATCCCCAAAAAATTAGTAATTATTAATTTCAAACTATTATCCCTCCTATGGGTCTAGATGTCTAAACTTGTTGACTATATACTTAGAAAAAAGTGAAAAAATATACGAAAATATAGAAATAAAGCTTTAATTATGTTCAACGTCTATGATAAATATTGTCATGAAATTTATGTAAATTTTATTATTATAAATATTCCCCTCCACATGATTTACCACATAATTTTATTCACTTAAATACAACTTGGTGGAATATGCTCCCTCGGTATCTTCTTTAGTTCCTGATGAATAATACCCAAGATGATGTGTGGTGCCTTGTATGGAATTTATTTAGTGATCACTAAAGGGAATAAATAAATTGATTGATTTTATAAAATCATAAATGAATAAGATTTTTTTTTAATGGTTATGGTTTCTTTCTAGTCCAAGGGATGGCAATTTGCATACAGAAATAAATAATTTTTATTTTTTAATAGGGCAATATGATTATATTTCCAAACTTATTCATGTAGCTATGTTTATTAAGGCATTATTATATATTAAATTGGCATTAAAAAGAGGTTATTTCAATGATATAAAATATGTTTTTGAAAAGGAATTCAAATATTGTATATATCTATAATGTCAAAGACATTGTTTGGCATGCATACAATCAAGATGCATCTAGATATTTTACAAGGCTATAAGTTTTATAAAAAATACAATAACTTGTATTTGTAAAGTAATAGATTGAGTAGTTCCATTTATAGTTTAATTAAATGGGTCCATTATATAAACAAGATATTTTTATGGAAACTTATATTCATACCACTACAATTATTTTAATCAATTGATACAAAAGTAGATTAAATAAGGGGGGATCATAGATGATTAAATTTTAAAATTCTCCTACAATAAATAGGGGTAAAAACCAATTTTATTTCTTATGTTTGTATATTAAAAACTAATCAAAAATAATATTATAAAATAATTATATATAATCAAATGGTGATATGGAAATAAAACAAAATTACACACACAAAAAATTGTATAATTAAAAATAAGAAAAACAAAATTGTTGTTTATGTCTCAATTTTCATTAATTAGATAGTAATTTTTTTACATCATTAAATAAATAAAATATACTATATTTCAAAGAGTATTTTTAGCAAAATTTAGATCATGTAATCAATCAAATGAAACTACATACTGACAACTATCAACATGCAAATTGTCATCTATAAAAAACTAGATTTATTGGAGAGAAATTAACCCTATTTTTAGCCACACACGCTTAATTTATAATTTTTATAACATTTTCATTATATGGATTACTTTAAAAATCTATTATGTACATTTTTAAAATTGGTTTTGTCTCTATAAAACTCACATATAACTCTTTATTGCTTAGATAGCCTTGATCATAGATGCCTAAAAAAAATCAAAAATACTCAAATGATTATTTTCCTAAGAAGTCTGTAAATATAGGATCAAATTTATATTGATATCTAAAAAAATTGATACACATCTCTTTGTTATTAACTAGCTCCGTAATGAAATGATATGCCATGTTTATGTTTTTTTATTATTTTATAAAAGATAATATTTGTAGACAATGTTATAGAAAAGTTGTTGTCAAAAAAAATATTTTTAGCATCTTCTTGATTATGCATCAAGTTACTAAATATTCATCTCATCCACATAGCTTGACATTCTAATCTTGTGGATGCCACATATTTAGCTTTTGTAGAAGAAATAATGACTAAGGGATGTTTCTTTGATGCCCATAAAATTACCCTTATTCCAAGGTGAAAAACATAGACATATGTAATTTTTATATCATATATATTTTCATAATACTCACTATATATGTAACATATTTGTTTGAACTCATTGCATTTTGTATATAAGATTCCATAATTTTTATCTCAACATATATAACTTAAAATTCATTTTCTAGACTACCAATGTGAGTCTTTGGAAGACTCCATGAACCTTGAGATGAGACTCACACAATACATAATATCAGGCCTTATGGATGTCAAATACATAAGACTACCAACTAATATTTTGAGCAAATTTGGATCAACAAT
>JARHVA010008201.1:465000-475000 GCA_037957365.1 Torreya grandis | reverse complement strand
AATAGGATAGATTTACCTGAAGCCTTGATGCCTTCCTTTTATTTGAGTATGTTCGTGCTTGTTATTATTTACTTATATGTAAATAAGGACATATTTTTTGAAGTTCTAATGCTTTCCTTGTGAGTGATTCTATTTAATCTTGTTTTATTAAATATCATTTATAAATGAGAATAGATCTTGCATAAGCTTTGATGTCTTCTTGATTTATGATTTTGTTCATGGTTCATAATTCTTTGGCTACCACTTGATTCCATACCCTCTACTATGCATATCTCCTTTTGATATTTTATGTTTAGGTTTACAATAAAACTGATTTGTCCTTACTAATTGTAAAACATTATATTACTCTTGTTGTTTGGAGTGGGTTTTTCCTCAAACTAGTAGGGTTATAATTGTCAGTCTTGAACTATAATTTTTTATATTCAACTTTGATTGAATGAGGTTACATTATTATTTTCATTTTAATTTTTTTTAAATATTTAAATTAATTAAATTTTGGATGCACATGGATATTTTTAATCCAAACCAAGTTTTATTTCTATTAATGAATGATATGTATTCCCTCTTTTTGACTCGATTGCATTAATTTGGCTATGCGGGTTCAACCCATTGTATTTAATCAATTTATACTTAGGTAAGCCTCTTGGGCTGAGTAATGGACTTTGGATAGACCTTCTAATCATGTTAAATGGATATGATAGATACTTATTTATAGTTTAAGTCATATTCTATAAAGATTTAAGGTATGCCTTATGTATTACTTAGGACAACTGGTTTAGTTGAGTGTTATGGTTCTATGTTGATTGCATTTCTTATCTCATCCTTTGTTGATCATTTTTATAAGTCTATATTGATGTCTCAATATATTTTTTATACCTCTTACCTTGCCTGAATACTAGGTTGATGAAAGACCCCACTAAGATAACGGCTAGGGTGGTAAGGTCCACCAATTGTTCGGCTCATAGGGATATTTTTGATGGGTGTTCTTTCCATGTTCATCCACTTCTATTTATTTCCCTATCATTACATGTAGTGGAATGTTTGTTAGTTGTATCTATTGGAAGATTATACTTTATTTGCATGCTAGATTGTAGTTGGTTGCCCATTTTATGTTTTGGTTCCATTTCCATGCATTATATAGACTTGCAGCTTCTATTATATTGAAACAAAAATATTGTATGTGATTTTATGATTAGTGGCATTGTTAATTGTTGAATTTTTTTTTAGATATTTAATCGGCTTTGATTAATTATTTTTATATGCATATATGTCAGGTTCTAATTCTTGTATTAGAAATGGTAGCTGTAACGCTAATTATATTATGTTGTGCTTGATATGTATAGTCCTTGTTGGAATATAACCTTCCTTGAATGAAAGTGACCCTAATATAAGATCCCTTTGACTATTCATATTTTACTATATTATGGATATTTGATGTCATTTGGATGGCATATGTACATCAGTTGACCCAATGGGAGTCATGAATCCTTATGTTTCACCATCATGTGTGTTAATTGTTGTGATGTGGAAGTAGATTAGCATAAATTAATGAAACATATGAATCATGTATGCATGATATATTTCATGTGTTTCCTCCTTGTATGTATAAATTTTATACATTGTGTAACTCATTACATTTTTTTGATTATGTTAGATCATGCAAATTCATATCTTCACTATACTATGTGTATGTAGTTAACCTTATTAACTTACACATTCTCTTCTAGATATCAAAATTTTTGTGTGAGAATTTTATGTACATGAGTGTATGTTGTTAACCATGAAACATATGAATGATGGTGATTCACTTGGGTATGGAATCTCCCACTTTTGAAATCCACCATGTGAAGTTTATTTTCTATATGTTTATAAAATTGATGTATGAGTATTTTGTGTACATATCATGGAATAAATGTGACTTTATATTGTTAACATAATAAAATGTGGTAATGTGACCATAAGCTAATTGTGTGATGTGTCTTCCCCTTTTGAAATCAACTTTTATTGATTAATATCTACAAAAGAATAATATTTTATTGTGTGGTGTAGTCCCACATCACTACTCTTCTATTGAGTACTGGTACAAGTATAAGGTTGAGGGTAGAGAAGAACTAAATCCATAATGGTTAGACCAGGAATGGGCCAAGAAGTGGAGTCTCTTATAGCCTTAAAATCCACTTTTCCCCTTTGCATAAGTAACCACCTAATTTTTTAAGTATGTACACCTCATGTGCCACAAGTTGGTCATGGAGTCTTGGTGCATAATGGTCACTTTATAGATATATCATTTATTTAACCACCTCTTAGAGGTTATGTTAAAAGTAAAAATTATGAAATTTTATTTTTTAAACCTTGTCAAAAATTAATTAGTACTATAATTTAAACATTTATGCAAAATCAACAAGGTGGTTCTCACTAAAATGCATGCATGTGTTCGCCTGTAAGTGCAAAGATGCTATGATTCATGTAATTTTTTTAATACATATTAGAGATATTTTGGGATAAATATATATATATATTTTTTAAAATTATAACTGGAATGTATGATTATTTTATGCTCTAAAAGAGTAACATAAATCCCTAATCCAGATGTGTTAAAAAAATACTAAGTATGCACTTGACTCTTGGATAGTGTGATAAAAGCTGGGTAGTGCCCTTCAATGGATTATTTTGGATGGTGGGATTGATATCTATGGACCATAATGGGAGCTCATGTGTGTTGGATAACATGTTGTAAGCCTTTGGGTTATATGTGATTCTTAGAATTGCTTCTCTGATATTCAGTGTGGTTAATGTGGGATCCTACACTAACCCTTTAATATTTAATGATGATGTAGAGTGACCATGATAATATGGATTACTACCTTTGTGTAATGACATTATATAATAAATATTCTTAACATTATGCATGAGGAAAAATATTTTTAGTTGAAGATTCCACTCTCAATTTGGTTGGATTGGATGCTTACAATCATTGACCTCATGTTATAGGTCTATGTGTGTTAACACAAGTTATTATGACACTAGTAAGGTTTTAAATTTGGATCGTTTATCTTATTTACACAATCATATTATAGCTTGTTATACTATAGCTATATTTTTATTTCTTAGGAGTGTTGTTAGCACCTATGTTGGAAAGCATTTTAAGGTAAGTGTAAGCTGTTGTGTTTTGGAACAATTTATGTTTGTGATGATTAATATTCACCTTCACAAGTGGCTGGAAGAGTTAATAACAATAGTGTTGTACTGAAATTAACAAATGTTGCCTTGGAGTTTTGTTGATTAGGAAAGGTATTTTTAGTTTATTGAACATATTTGTAGCTAGTTTTATCAAATCATAATGTAATTGAGGGCCTTTTAAGACATGAGATTTAGAAAGGTTTTAGCCAAATTAGGATAATTGGTGGAATATTATACTATAATATTGATGAATAAGTGTTTTTATACCATATCAGTGGCATAAAAGACACATGAGGAAGGAGGCCATTACTTGGCCTAATGTAATAGAAAATGTGGTTGTCCTAATGATAGAAAATAAGAATGTTAATAGGATAAGGATGAGGCATTGCCACCCCTCAACTAGTGGAGATGTTTTGAAGTAGTGATAATTGGTTTAGTTGGTCATTTTTAGAGAATATTGTTCTTGACTATTGATTATCACTAGGATGGCTCCTCTTTAAGGAGGGGAGGATGTCACGACCCAACCTTATGGCCCATTACATATATTGATTATAGCTTATTTTATCATGTTATGATAGAAATTGGACTTATGATGGTTGATGTTGGTTCTATTTTAGATGGTTGAAATGAAGTATACCTTGGGAAGCCATTTTGATATGTTATGTCACGGTTGATTCTCACACTAGATGCATTTTGTCTAGATATATATATTACTTTTATTCAATTCATTTTATCCTACTATATATGTTTCTTCAATTTAGTCATGTTATTATATGTTATTGATTTAGCATGTTTTACTCATGAAGATGTACATTGACTACTCTTGAATCTATTGATTATGTTTCATTGGGCATGTTTAGATTCAGGGTCATCAGTAATTATTCTAGCTCTATTTTTAGCTATAGCTGACTTTGCTTAATTTATTAATTCATGTTTAATAATTCATTATGAATTAATTATTGTTTATTATTTATATCAACATAGTTCCAGTATTACTGATGTCTATTTTATGGATGCAAGAGACATGCCATGATATATGCTCGATGGTGGGTTTGGACATGTCGAGTATACTCGAAGGGTTATTGAGCATTTAAAAGTGCTTCTGATAGGTATAATGTGTATGACGTGATATTTATCCATCATCATTTAGATTTCTATTTTTTTAATTCTTTTCATATTGTTTTGGTCTTACCTTACTTGTGTACATGTGCATCATCTTATGGTTTCTTGTTTGGAATTAGCTTTTTGTTCTTTGGTTATCTTCCTTAGGCATCATGGATACTTAATTATTAATCCATGTGGAGTGGCTTCCATCTTAGATTGTTATGATTTTGGGTGAGACTAGACCATATTGGGTCTATTGACTTGGAACCGCCATCATGGAACCTTCCTTCAATGTAATTTGACTAATGATCATGGTCGACATAATAACTTATTGGTTTTTATAATTATGGGTTGAAATTATGATTTCATTAATCATTATTATTTTAATGATTTCATTGATTAATATTTATTTAATATTTTTGTTGTTTATTTTTTTAATGATTTTGTTTATTATTTTTATTAATCGACTTGAGGATTTTTGGGACTTTTATTATGTTAATCATTTTGTTGTTAGACATATTTAATTACTCTTATTATTTTCTCATTGGAGTATTCTTTTGTTCCTAGATCAACTTATGGAATTTTGGTTACCCATTATTAATTTAATTATTATTACATTATTCATTTTTGTTGGTTGAATTCTTTGGTTTTGGTTTTTGATTTGTGCCCCAAGTTTTGGACTTCACCCTTTTTCCTTGTTGGACTGGCACTCTGAAAAGGGGTTTCTAATTTATCCTTGGATTCTGATTTTGGCATTACCTTTTTGATTGGGTCAAAACCCCAGGGAATACATAGGGCATGAGGGAACGATGGGGAATTGGTGGTCATGGGGGAGTCAACAACTTGTATGGTGGGAGATCTAGTATGAGTGACAAGCTATCATAAAAGAAGTCATGATTCTTACCCTAAAAACCATGATTTGAACCCTATCAGCCTTAACCTTTTCAGTTATGATTTGTATTTGATTTTATAATGGGAATATGGTTTATTGTATTAATTTGTTAATGAAATTATGTTTGAATCATTTCAAAATCATGGGGACGTCATGAGACATCTGGTATGAATCTATAATTAATAAATTCAATTTAAAAATAATTTTCTCATTATTGGGTGCTAAAAGAATATTATCAGCCTTTGATTTTATGACTAATTTTATTTATTTTTAAATAGAAAGAATTAAAATAGAGGGTTTTTGAAAATTAGGGATCTGCTCTAAGTTCAAGTATTAATTAGAACACTTGCACTACCTCCAAACTAGCTTAACTAGTATTTTATTCATAATGCTCAATTCAATCTCTTAGTATGGGCTTGTTTTCTATTGGTGGACCTAATTTCTATTGAATAATTGGTTGAGTTACTAAATATCATATGTAGTCTCCTGCCTAACTAGTAACACTAAATTCAACACCCCATTTGGGTTTATTATTATGGTCTTGTTTTCTATTGATAAGGTTTGTTGGATATCATATGTAAAGAGGATAAATTTACTTGAAGCCTTGACACCTTCCTTTTATGTGATTATTATAATGTTTTTAATGCTTTCTTTATATGTAAATAAGGACATTTGTTTTGGAATCTCTAATACTTTCCTTAAATGCAATTATATTTAAGCTTGTTTTGTAAAATATCATATGTAAATGGGAATAGATCTTTTAAAAGCTTTGATATCTTCCTAAGTTATGATTATGTTCATGGTTCATAATGAGTTGGATACCACTTGATGCCATACCCTTTGATATGCATATATGTTTTCCTAATTATAATCATTACTTTATAATAAAATCTCTTCATCCTTGCTAATTGTAAATATCTATCTTACTCTTATTGTATGGAGTCAATTTTTCCTCAAACCAGTTGGGATGTAATTATTAGTCTTGGACTATAATTATTTTTATTCCACTTTGATTGAATGAGGTTACTTTATTATTTTGGTTTCATATTTGAAGGAAATAAATGTTGTATGCACATGATTATATTAAATCCAAACCAAGTTTATTTTATATTAATGAATGATATGCATTCCCTCCTTTTGACTAGATTGATTTAATTTGGCTGTATGGGTTGAACCCATTGTATTTAATCTATTTACACTTGGGTAAGCCTCTTAAGCTGACAAATGGACTTTGGCTAGACATTCTCATCTTATTAAATAGATATGTTATATCTTTATTTATGGTGTAAATCATAATCTATAAAGATTCAAGCTATGCCTTTGGTATTACTTAGGCCAAATGGCTCGATTGAGTGTTATGGTTCTATGTTGACTACATTATTTCTCATGTCCTTTGTTAACTATTTTATATGTATTGATTAGTGGCTGAGTATATTTTGCATACCTATTACCTAACCCATGTATCCATATGTTGAAACCCTCCATCAAGATGATGGGTGTCAAGGGCCATCAATAGTTGGGATCATAGGGATGGTTTTAAAGGGTGTTATTATTTCCATTTTCATCCTCTTCCATTGATGTGCATGGACTTATGTGCACTATCATGGTGCTTGGCTATATCTATTGGTGGATGATACTTTATTTCTATGTTGGATTATAGTTGGCTTCCAATTTTATGTTCTTGTTCCATTTTATTACATTATGTAGACTTGTAACTTTTGTTATGTTGCATGAATAATATCATATACGATATTGTGATTATTGGCATTGTTGATGGTGGAAACTTGGTTTTAGATATTTAATCAATTGTGATTAATCCTCTTGATATGAATATATGTCAGATTCTAATTCTTATATTGGAAATGGTAAATGTAACTCTAATTATATTATGTTATGCTTGATCTTTATATGTTTCCATATACATAATGTGATAACATAGAGATTCACTTGTTGATGTCAAATATGGATGAAGTTTTAAAAAGTCATATTAGAAAAAGTAGTTGAATTTAAGATTTTGGTTAATTTCTACACTTTACTATTTACATGTTATCGTGTAAACGAGGTATATTCATCTGGGTAGTTAGTTAGACCAACTCTTGTTGTGGATTCCATCTACCTAGAGTAATAAACATATTGTGCTAAATTTTATTAGCATTACTTACTATTTTAGTTTATCTCTTAGATATTTATGATTTTGGAATCTCTTGATTGTAGTCTATATCTATAAAATGTTATTGAACATTATATATTTTATTATTGAATTGGAAGTCAAATATTTTGTGACATGAACACAAGGATTAGGTGGATGACCTATTTATAGGAGACTGGTATATAATGTTCAATTGTGTTGAATATAATTAATAATTTATAGTTATTACACTTGTAGATTATTAAATATATGAATCAATGATTTTGATTGAGGTTGATGAGATTACACATAGGATCTAAGATTCTTGTTCTTAACTCAAATTGGGATGCATGCTAGAGAATATATATTAAAAAATGACATTCTTGTGTGAGGGGATGTTAATGAATAATAGATGTTACTTCTCGTATTATGTTTTAGATTTAATATTGGCTCATTTTGATTATATGATAGTTCTTAACTCATGTAATTGTTACTTTAACATAGACCTATGGTATGCTTATAACTTCGAATAAATCAGTCATAGCAATTTAGATCATGCAAATAGTTATCTTAATGATAAAAGTAATGAATTTTCATTATAGTATTTGCTGCCAGATGGTTATGTTTGAAATTTAACTGAACATATTTAAATTGATTAAGAAATGAAATAAGAGCATGATTTAACAATATTATTTATTAGATATGATTTTAGTGTTGTGGCTAATACATCGAAGGACATGTAGTGGTATAGACTATTGGCAAGAATCAAAAAGTTTATTTTTTTAGTTGTTTATAAGTCAGCGCTTGATTAATGGGAGGATGGTTATATTTTTATTAATGAATTTATGATACATATGGTCATTGTATTATAGGTAGATGTATGCACTTAGAATTTATAGGCTTACCCTGGCAATGAATTTATTCATATTCCTTATATTGTGATCATTAAAATGTGAATAATCAAATGTATATTGTGTGGAACTATAATGTTACACTATGATCTATGGATTAATATTCCACCTTAGTAATGGTTTTTAAATCATAATCTTCATTAATGTTCACTCAAGTTAATGGATGAAATTACTTTAGTAATGTACTCTTATGTGGGCATACACATATTAATTGATTGGCATGAATGCCTATGTTTTGAAAATATCATTATATTGTATCCCAAGGATAATTAAGTGACATTTGGGTGTAATATTCGTATGGTTAGCTTACAGGATGGTATACCTATATTATGAGAAATAATAAATTTCCTAATGCTAGTTGTATGTTTATTCAATAGGATGCTCTCTTGTGTTATGTCATCCACCTTGAACTAAGTTCATTATGACTCACCTAATGGTATTGAGAAATAATTCTCTCATAATTGAGTTATGTTATTGTATATGGCCTTATTCAAGTAAGGGAAGGATGGTGCAATGATCCCTACGGATCCTTAGATCATGGTATAGTTATCCAATATGGGTATCACAAGGATTGAACCTTACATGGGAAAATCCCAAAAGAATATGTTGACTTATAATCTTATGCACCATTGGTTTTAGTAGTGGGTTATAAATATCCACTTGTTTATCTCATCATGTGGTAAGAATTGACTAAGTAAGCTACTGAGATGAATTCTTCTATTTTCTCATTCGGACTTCCATGCTTAATAATTGTACCTATCCATTAATATTTACATGCTTAGAATTTGGCTAACTAGAAAGTATTCAATATGATTAATTCCATAGTTAATTTTCTTATCATTGTATAATGGAATAATGGGGATGCATGCTATAATATAATTAGTATCCTATGCATAAATGATTTATTCAGTCTATGGAGTATCAAACCATGACTGCACGGGTTGGTTGGAAACTTAGGCAGGGTTAAAGGTTCCTAGGTCTTCTAATAAAGAAGGTGAGTGCCTTTGTGAGGTTTCAAGGTTAAAAATATGGGTTTGCATATGAATGCCCCCTTGAACAACATTTCTTATTAGGGAAACATACTTCTCTATGGCATTTCCAGGGATGTTTATCATCAGGTAAGCATCTTAGGCAAACCCATCATGTCATTAGTTATTATTACTTTTTATAATTTATTGATCAGATGCATTGTGATGCATTAAAGTTGTGTGGTGGGTGTTAAACTATGTTTTGTTGTGTATTTTGAAAGGTAATTCCAAAAATTCTTTTTTTGGGGTTGTTTCATTGAAAATTTGATTGTGTTTCTTCAGCACTATTTTAGGTTGTTCTAAAGCTGTTTTGAAATATTTTAAAGATAAATTGAGTATTTTATGCCTTGATGGCATCTCTAGAGTATGTATTCTTTGGTTCAAAAATATCTTGGTCTGAATTTATTTTCATAATTGGTTCTAATCTCAATAAAAACATTATATTTCTTGTCATTTATAACTTATCAATTAATTGAGTACTTGTATAATTGTCCACAGTCACATATTCATTGTATTTAATGTAAATTTTATATCCCTTATAGACTAGTTGACCAATGCTCATAAGCTTATGTTTCAAACTTGCAATATAATAAACATCTTGAATAATATTTTTATCCCCATTTTTGTTTAGAATGTTGACTATTCCCTTGCCCATTAATGTTACTGAATTATTATTCCCAAGCGTAACATCAATCTTTACTGACTCATTTGAACTTTTAAAAAAAAATCCAAATTTAATAAAATGTGTTTGGTGCAA
>JARHVA010008201.1:310000-447500 GCA_037957365.1 Torreya grandis | reverse complement strand
AGAAGAAAATCATTGATTTTTAGCTCTTAAAACAAGAAAACATGTTTGTTTTTAAACATGAGAATAATTTTTTGAATTTTCTATGTCTTTTGAACTATATGCATGATGAACAAACTAATATTAATAAGTTCAATATTGGGGTTAAGGATATTTTCTTGTACGATGTTAATATGACAAATTTATAAACTTGCAGTGTAATAATCAACTCAACCTACAAAGATGAGGAGAATGAAAAGTCTCACCAAAAGGCAAGACAAGAATTCAAGTCAAGTAATTAGTATTCTAAAGCAAATAATATTTCTCCCATAAACAAGAACTTCAAAAAATATGATCCTAACCATAAATTTTTAGGAGGCAATAAAAATTTTAGCAAGTTTTCCAATCAAAAAAAAGAATTTCAGGTCCCATGTGCTTTCCAAATCTAGTTTTTAAAACTAGGAACAATGTCCAAGGCTTATTTGGGGGATGAGTTTATTGTTTAGGAAATGGAATCCATGATTTGGCCATGATAAAGAGGATATTAATATGATTCCTATTTGGATCATACGACTTGGGATTGTGTATGATTTATAGGAGGATCAAAGATTTCATACTATATCTAAGATAAAGGGTTGATTAATATCCATTGATGTGGTTACTTGAGTTAAACCATATTAATATTTGTGAGAATATATGTTAATGCTAATACAAGTCAACCTTTACCAAAATATATAGATTAACACTCTTTTATGGGAGATTGTGGCTACAATATATAATATGAGGAATCCCCTATGAAATGTAATACTTTTGCAATGATCGGTCACAATATCAAAAAATTTCCTAATGTCAAAGACTATGGAAACAAAGTGAAGGCCCAAAAAGTTTAGCACAATGTTGATAATGTAGACACCAGAAATAAGGATGTTAATAATAGTCAAATCCCTATTGATAATAAGTAATTGTAAATGAATAAATCATATGTTAATAAAAAGGAGTGTTAGGATATGATCTTATAAGTTTTTAAATTTTGTAATTGAAAGGATGAAATGACTCATGAAAAAACTTATAAGGGATATATTCCTCAGGATGAATGACCTATCCAAGATATGATATTTGGAGACAATATTTATAATTCAAATTTTTATGGTAGAATGGCAGCAAGAAATGTGAAATATTATAAAGATGGAAATATAAAGTTACACATATATAAGAATGCTATGGTTTATTTGCAATTAAAAATTTTCAAATAAATGTTGGATGTCGAGTTAGGACAACTATAAATATTCCTTTATCTTTCAAACAAGATGGGGTTTGTCTTTATAATAAGCATAGGAATATACTACTTTGGTATCATCTATGAAATAAAACTTGGTAGATATATCTGATATCACAAAAGATACTATTTCTCCAACTTTATCTATTATATCTTTTTTAGGATACACTAAATTTGGTATGAGTAGATAGGATGATTATGTGATTCCCAATAGGTAGATATAATCATTATCAATTATAAAGAGAAGCACCTATGTATGTTCTTTGAATAAGGTTGGAAAACCATTTAATATAGAGGGTAGACTTAAATACATTTAGAAAGAGATAGAAGATGGAACCTAAGTGACTCTAGCTATGTTTGGGACTTTTTAACCAAAGTCAAAATGATTTTCATATCTTAGAATATAGGAGGTATTAAAACCCCTGATAAACATAGAGATTTGAAGGACCTTATTTACAATCATAAATATATTATTGTATCTATTAAATAAAATAACATGTCTTCAAAAATGATTTTGATCATAAGAAATATTTTTTGGAAGAATGATCTAGGAATTTATCGATGCTTGTGGGGCTTCTAATGGTTTGATTACTCTTTGAGATACATTTATATTAAAGCAAAATATCTTATTATCCAATATCCATCACATTTCAATCATATTTTATAATTTATAGGAAAATTATTCCTTGATATTTTCTAATATTTGTGCTACCAAAAATTATGTTAGACCTAGGATATTATGGGATGAGATTTATTGGTTCAGTAGTTCTTCTCAGAATCTGAGATGGATTATAGTATGGGATTTTAACACACATATATCTCTTATTTTATAAAAATTGTGGTCGACAAGATTTCAATAGGAGTATGGATTATTTTTTTGATTTTATTTCCAAGAATAGTTTGATTGACATTGATCTCAATTTTTAATCTTTCATTTGGTCAAATAAACATGTTGGATATTAGCTTATTCAACTTAATCTTGACAGATTTACCATAGATTTATCATATAATCATAACCATGTGGATCTGAATCTAAATTTTGACTTTAACAATAATAAATATCCTCTTTATTTGGAAATCTATGGCTCCTCAACTCTAATATTGATAATAGAATTAAGGAATGGTGGACCATTGAAACTAGTGGGTCTGCCATGTTTAGATGTGTCCATAAAATTAACAATGTGAAATTACAAATAAAAATTTGGAACATAGAACTTCTTGGAAAAAAAATGTCATGGAAGAAATATATTAAAGATCAACTAAATATGATTTAAAAATATATTGAAACTAGTGGAATAAACCAAGAGAATTAGTGGAAGGAAAAACACCTTATTTATGATTTTCATTCCCTTGTTCCAAAGGAGGAAACCTTTTAGAACCATAAATCAAGAGCAATGTGGATCAAATAATGTGATATAAAAACAATTTTTTTATCTTTTTTCCACTTTGAAGCATAAAATATCAAATATTATTAATTAAATTATAAAATACAAAGGGTAAGTTACCTTTGATTTGTAATCCATTAATAGTGAAGTTAATTTCTTTTTAAAATATTTTTACTAAGGATGATTTGTTACATCCCATCCATTCTATAAATAGTGAAATTATTATTAATTAATACCATACAACGTAAATAATAATGTTTAATTTATATAGAAGTCATCAGCTCATAATCGATTGTGCTCACTCGATTGTAAAGAGCAATTTATCATTATGTAAAGTTGAAGAATAATTATTATATAATAATTTAGACACATGAGGAAAAGGTTATTAAATATAATTATTATTGGGGTTATTTATTTTATTTACTATAAAAATCACATAAAAATTATCGGTGCTTGTTATGCATGTTTTAATACATGGAGCTCCTCCTTTGTTCTTGTTGACAAGAAATATGAGTGGTATAAAAGAACATTGGATGGAAAAATAATTAGCTTCTAAATTAATAATTATTAAAATGAAAAAGTCACAATAAGAGTTTTAATGCAAAATATAGTTATGATAAAATGCCAAAAGATTTCCTTAAAAGATAAGTTAATCTATTACATAGAGTTTTAGTCCTACAATTAAAACAAAGAAAAGTCATTATATTTTGGTACAATATAAATAAATATTTTTGTTATTGGCCATTATAATTACATCTTAGGGGTTGAAGATAAAAAATATAGTTATTTTGATCATGTAATATTACTAAATAGAGAAGAGACACTCGATGAGTTAAACTAGCGAGGCATCTATGGAGGAAATAAAGCTCACATCTAGCCATTTCAAAACAAATTTAGGAGGATGCCATTAGTATGAAAATACAAGATAATATATGGTTTCTTATTCACAAGTTGATTTATATTCCATTAATAAGATTATAATAATTAATTTTTGTAATGTGCAAGGCATGTTCTAGGGGACACAATACTTGGTTTGGGCATGAAACCATATACACATATATGTTATGTGTATAAGAGCCTATGTCCTGGCTAGTGATGAAATGTTTGCCTATTATTTTTATTAAATTATTAATGTATTTATTATTGTCTAGTCATTATTACCTTGAAAATCCTTTGTTGTGGATTATTTTACATGATTTTATCATTATTGGTTTTGTCTATTTTATAATATAAAAGTAAATTTATATAGGATAAAAGGGTTTTTATTACCATAATTAATAGTTATTTTGATTCCTTATTTACTAATTGGTTACCAAATTATCTCAATAGCATGGATACTAATTCTGTGTAAACACCTCAGCATGGTTTTTGCTAATTTCTTGACAAATTGTCTCAATAACATGGCTAAAAATTGTTTGTGTAAATGACTCAAGATGTTGTTTGCTAATTTATTGATAAAATTTATTAATAAAATGGAAGGAAATTGTTTATTTAAATACCTCAAGATTTTGTTTTATAATTTCTTGAAAAACTTTCTCCATAGCATGTCTAAAAATTATTTGTGTAAATACCTTAATACGTTGTATGATAATCATGTGACAAAGTGTCTCAATACCGCAAGAAAACATATTTTAATTGATAAGGAGTGTCATTAAATATTTATTTGTTGGTTTGTGACTCATCATAATAATTCTTAGAAATGAGTAAATAAAGGTAATTTAATGATTTTATTCAAGATTATTGCTTATGTATAATTAACCAATAGGTAGGGATGTTTCTTTATACTCCTATTATTATTTGGTTGAGAAAATATTTCATGAGTTTGGTATTTCATGGTTGTACAGATGTATAAATACATGTAATTCATTTCCTTATTGAGTGTGTCATTTATACAAAATAGGAAATGGACAATGCATGAATTTAGTGTTTTAACTTGTACATGTTGATTAGTTAGGGATAGATATCTACCGAAACATATGTCTAAATATCTATATTATTTTTTGTAGACTACAACTTGTTGTATATTTTATATTTTATATAATAATAGGATGATTAGATGAGCTCTCTATGAATTTATTCTTGTGACCATATTGGATTGATGTATATCTTGAGATAATCATGTAATTAGCATACCATGAAAAGTAATTAAACTATCTTGGAATTAATTTTTATGTTTCCTATTATTCAGTGGTAGATGGGGGTTATTTAGAAGTAAAATAAGGTGGATATTTTAATTGTATTAGTGATTTACCTTGTATGAATAATAAGAAATTAGTGAGTTAATTGGTTTCTTTTATCTATTTGAATGGATGTTTGATTCAAAATTTATAACCTGTGTAATTATTTTCTTGATCAATCCATGATTATGTAGCAGTTGTGTTGCTATGTCTTTTATTCATGGAAATAATAGTTTTATTTTTCTTCATTTTTCATTGACTATAGACACATTGAATATTGTAGTCTTTTGAGTACATCAAAGGGTAAATTTAATGGAGTGAATGAATAGTTGTTTTATGTATGTGTTGTATGGATTGATCACCAAAATATGACATATAATTGGTAGTAGAAAACTTGACCAAATTAATTGGTTGCATTATGTAACATATTTTTTATTTATAAAATCTGATTTATTATTTGAAGAAATATGTGTTCTTTGGAACATTCTAATTCCTATACATAGTGAACTAGCATCTTATAAATTTTGCCTAATTCTATTAAGTCATTGTATGATTGTAGTTAAATGGAGAATCCAAATATCAAGTTATAATTAGTTAATTTAAGATATATTTAATTGAAACAAATGTTTAGGAGGCTGAGTCTTATTTTGATACAAAACCATGTTGTTAAATATGGTGATTGTGAGATGGAAATCAACATGAGTTTGATTGAAGATCTCTTTTTTAGTACTTGAGATGATATTTTATTTGAGATTAAGTATTCTAACCTTTATTTTTTAATGAAAAACTATTTTGATTATACTTTAGTTATATAATTAAAAATAAAAGAAACTTACTATTTGATGAGCATCCTCTAAATCTGATTTGATTGTTAAATAATATAGTGTTTATTCATTTCCATTTTTAAGGTAGAATGTGCCAACATTAGGTAGCCCATTTTACTATCACTAAATATTCTTCATTGCATTAATCGATTTTTTTAAAATTGGAAACATCAATTGTAAATTGCTTCCATAATGCTTGAACTAGTCAATGAACAAATCTTTTGCTATTGGTTGTATAATAGCCAAGTGGTTGTTATTATAGTAATATATTACTATATTATATCTACCTAGTCTACTATAGGAGGTATATAAAATTGATGTTATGTTTTTAATGAACCCAAAAACTTTCAAGACAATAGAATTACTAATAGGCCAAGAATATAAACACTAAATTGTATTGATTCATATTTAATGAATTGAAATAATTACAAACCCCAACCATGCTTAAATAACCGTCATCTTAGAATTAGAGTTGACATAAAAAATGTTGAAAAAACTAAAATCTGAAAAAACCATATTTTAGTAGCCGTTATTTATAAAAATATTTTCATACAAGTGTGTGTAGCTCTAAAAATATCATGAAATACTATAAATGCTAAAATTAGCCTATGGGATGAATTTCAACTAAAGTTAACAACTGATCCTAAAAATAATTTTTTTATAGAAATAGAAAAATCTCAAAAAAACAATTATATTGAAATTTTGGACTCTCGGATGATCACATATGGCCTTCAAAAATATATAAAACATTATTAAGTGGATAGAACCACTTAGGAAAATAAAAAAAATTTATGAGATAGTCATTTTGGTGTGTATAAGATCTCAAATAGATCTAAGGATCAAACGCTATGGCCTCCAGAAGGTTAGCCTATGTTTTTGCATCAGTGTTGAAGTCTCCAAATGTCATATACAACATCTCTACGCTGTTAATACTTATTGTAGCTTTGTGTAAAGTATTTAACCCTTATTATATATGTTTGAATTTTTATCATTGCTTATTTAATGATTATACTTAATTATATATAATTTGTGGTGGTGTGAATAATATCATCATGTACTTTTATATGGTTTTCATACATGCCCAACTGCCAATTTTCATATTGTTGGTTCATAAAAGTTTTGAGATTAATTATCCCCTATTGAGGAAGTATTATTCCATTCGTTATTTAAGGTATTAAGTAAATTATTATTATAATTATATTTTTTAGGTAGCTTATCCATAATAAAACTCAAGAGATACTTGTAAAAATATTTATGCAAAATAAACATTTCCTGCCATGTGTTACTGAGTATCACCACTATTGTCATTTTGTTACATTTATTTTGACTGTGGATGTACTTATGATTTTATTTATTTTTATATTATAACTCGATCCCCAAATCCATATGTTTTACTATATAATGACTATTTAATTATGTTATTATAACATCATTTAAACATTGATACTTGAGTGCATAACTCAAATATTAACCTTGTTTCAATTTATAACTTTATTGGGAGCATTACATTATGCATGGATGGACATGTACCCATGAAAACTAAAATCTATTATTTTGAATTTGGAAGTTTTACATGCATTAAACAATTGAAATTCTAGACACACCTTAGAATAAGGATTGTGGTATGATAATACTAGGTTTAGATCTATTTTGAGAATTTTCTACTATTGTCCTCTTAATGAATAAACATGGAGTTAAGATAATGTTGTGGTGACTCTATTATATATGGGGTTTTTGAATAGATTTTCTAGAGTGAAACATTTAAACCAACCCAAGACTTATTATTATACTCATAAAATCAAGAGCATATGTTATCTTTTACTATAGGTTAAATAGTAAAAATGAAACAAGGGTTGTGTTTTTAAATAATTAAACTAATATTAGGATCCTATATGTATCATATTTTCTATTTATTCAATTAGTGGTTATTTCATGAATTTAAGTATCTATTCTGTAGTTGTAGAGATTCCTTATAGCATCCATATAGTGGGGATTGTTTGATTGTATCAGATTTTAGAGGAACCCTCATATATTTTAGATAAGATTTTGATTCTAAACTGTGAATTCTCGTCTTTCTCCTACCAGACCATCTACGTCCTCATCTCGTAGATCTGTAAAAACTGGTCACATTCTTATAGAAGATGAAGAGGTAAATCCCGGCAATGATTTACCAGCAACTTTGATGAGTCTTCCCAGAGAAGACAGCCTTGAGTTCTACACAAAAGATACAGTCACTCTATATTGAGGTGGAAGATGGCCACCGCCAAAAGGTGTCCATAGACAACCAGCAGGTACTATGCAGTACTTCTCAGCTGCATATGATAATCCCTCTAATGAGTTTAGATAGAGAAATTATGTATCTAGATTTAATTCCCATTTCTCTGAAAATTTTGATGATATGTGTAGGGATATATTATCCATTAAGGATACTGTAAATAATATCCAGAAAAAAGTAGATTCCATAGATTCAAAGATTGATAGCTTAGATGATAGTCTTAGTTGGCTATCCAAAGAAGACCAAAAGGCCGAATCCTCAGCTAAACCTCTTTGTTTAGTATATTTTGGCCATTCCTTCAAAACCATCAAAAAATCACCAAGCCATTCCCTTATGCAACGTACTCATATCCATCTGCAGCCTTGGTACCTTAATATAGATGACCTGTTAAATCCTCTAGATGAAATCATAGCCTGGTGCAATACCATGCGAGTTCTTGTTATACAGGCCCATCTTGATCAAGTAGGTATCACCTGCTTTGCAGTAAAACTTTTATGGGGAATTACTAGTCTTTGGTGGCAAGCTATCCCTGAAGCTCAACAATATGAGCGTGTACATAATCAGCCAGATTCTCTAGCTGCATTATTTAGATTATTAATTGATGAGTTTGCTCCACCTGTCAGCAATAGGGAAATAGAATCCAAAAAATGGTTGTTAAAAATGGAGCTTTGCGATCTCAAGCAATTTGATGCTTTTGCTAAACAGTTTCGAAAGCTTGCATATGATAGTCGCAGTTCTTCATGTACTGAAGTCAAGTTAAAATTTCTGCATGCTTTGCCCTATAATTTAATTGATAGAGTCCTTTCTTATATTGACTTGAAAGGCCTAGCGATCGAAGATCTAGCTCTTTCAGATGTTATTGACTTTGCCCAGCAAAACATTATGACTTTAGTCTCTGAGACTAAGTCCATGCAGAAGCTCAGCAAGCACCAAGCATCCCAAATCGCTCTAGTTTTCCCTGAAATAGCCCCATTTGGCTGTAGACCCTATGTGCAACCTCGCCGACATCAGAAGCAGCGTCGCT
The DNA here is from genome assembly GCA_037957365.1 of Torreya grandis. Classification (NCBI taxonomy): domain Eukaryota; kingdom Viridiplantae; phylum Streptophyta; class Pinopsida; order Cupressales; family Taxaceae; genus Torreya; species Torreya grandis. The sequence goes on along the minus strand of JARHVA010008201.1, from coordinate 438,563 downwards.
GACATGTTACCTATAAGCGTCGTTCCTTTCCCTAGAAACATTCTTATGCACCTCCTCATCGTTTCCTTAAGAAACGACGAACCGCACGTCCTCCTTCCAAGCAGCTGATTTGCTACATCTGTCGCAAATCTGGCCACATTGCTCCGCAATGCTCCTACAAAAATCCTGCAGTCAAAGCTGTTTTCTCCTGTAACGCAGCAGTGTGGTGGGATATAGTCGATGATGATGAAGACCTTTATCTACAAGATGATATCTATGAGCCAACCCTCGAAGATCTTCCAGATGAATCATCTGATGATGAAGAAGATGCAGCAGCATTAGAATCTCTTGCAGATGAACTTGAGCAGCCAATGTCAAACATGCAACGAGGAGCAAGACATTATAGACCAAGAGAACACGACTAGTCTATTCTATCAAATGAAGCATATGGACCCTGGTCACGCAATCACCATGAAGTTCCAGAGCGACCAAAAAAGCCCAGAGGAAGAGGATATTCCAGAGGAGAATCATCCAGAGGGAGATAGCCCTCTCAACCATGACAACCACCAATAGTGCATAGATCCCAGCATCCTCCTGTGCATTATCCAAGTTCTTTCAAGCCAAGCGACTCCTGGATAAAAAACAAATTCACCAGCAGAGAGCCGCCTAAAGAAATCTGAGAGCCCATTTGGGAAGAAATTATGCCAGCAGAAGAACCTGTCCTAGCAGCAGACCCTCGGTGGGATGATGGCTATGAAGAGGATGAAGTCGGCAGTATCTTTTACTCCGACCAAGATTACTATCAAGGTGAATGTAGTAATCAACCAGAAGAGGAAGCAAAACCTAAACCAGAAGAAGAAGTCTACTCTGAACCAGTGATAGTCCAAGATCTAGGAAGACAGAAGTTGGTATGTACCAGCATCCCTTCTCTTGAACTACCTCAGCCTGCCTATCTCAACCATTTAATTAATGGTAGATTTGCTCAATTCTTTACTTTAGAAATAAATGGCAGACTAGTAGACACACAAGTTGATACTGGTGCTTCCCTCTCTTTTGCTAAACCTCAGATCATCAGTGACTGGAAGACACTTGATGACAATCTTGCTTATAAGAGCATTGACATACAGGGGAATAGTTTCATATGCAATAGATATAAACATCAACAACCCCTGCGTATCCAAGATAAAATCTTCCATTGTGATTTCTTTGCTTTAGAGAAGATGCCTATTGACATCCTCCTTGGAGGATCATTCATTGACAGATATACATCCTATGGTGCTACTGCAAAAAGCATCATGTTTACCATAGAGAATGAAAGGCTTAGAATACCTAGGCTTATCTATGCCACAAAACAGTTTCCAAGTGCTATGACTCAAAGTCCTAACATAATCCCAGCCGAAATATTAGAAATTGGTGAAAAGATCAAGTCCTCTATCTGCTCAGAAAATCCTCAGTAGTTTTGGTCTAAAGCCATGCCTGAAATGGAAATTAAGATACTTGAAGGCAAGCATATGAAGATTGGAAAAAGGATTCTAATACCGGCACAAGATTATGATGATATGGAATCACAGATCAAAGATCTGGAGAAAAATAGCTTTATTGAAAAATTGACCTCTTCATTCTATTGTTATGCCTTTATGGTTAACAAACATTCAGAACAGAAAAGGGGTAAGAAAAGAATGGTCATTAACTATAGACCATTAAATGTTATTACAGAGCCATATCCATATCCTATACCTGACAAAAGCTACTTGCTAGAAAAGGTTGTAGCCTGTAAATACTTCTCACAGTTTGACTGCAAATCTGGCTTTTATCAGATAAGAGTCAAGAAAGAAGATAGAGCCAAGACAGCCTTCAACTGCCCCTTTGGCCACTTTCAATGGACTGTCATGCCTTTCGGCCTAATGAATGCACCAGCATATTATCAGGCGCATATGGATAAATTTTTTGAAGCCACTTCTCATTTTTTGTGTGTATATATAGATGACATTCTTATTTTTAGTAATTCTTTGGATGAGCATGCTACTCATCTCTCCCAATTCTTTCAACTGGCACAAGACGCAGGTATCGTTCTATCAGAGACAAAGATTCAGTTATGTACAACTGAATGCAATTTCCTCGGCATGATAATTTGAGATTCTAAATTGCAAGTCCAGCCACATATAAAGGAAAAGGTCATCAATTTTCCAAAATGTTTGGATAAACCCAAGCTTCAAGCCTTTTTGGGTTTGTTAAATTATCTTAACAGTTTCTATCCCAACTCTGGTGAAGATAGGTACATTCTACAGCAACTTCTCCAGAAGAAGAAAGTTTTCAGATGGGAAGAACGACACACAGCAGCAGTTCGAAAGATTAAAGCAACTGTAGCAGCACTACCTGAACTGCATGTCCCTAAATCCAAACACATGAAAGTTTATATTGATGCTTCTGACCTCGCATGGGGAGGAGTACTTGTTTGTATAATAGATAGTAAAGAATTTGTGTGTGAGTTTGCTAGTGGTGTGTTTAGCTCTGATGTTTTGAAATGGATTTCTTCTGTTAAAGAAATCTATGATGTAAAAAAGTGCCTTGAGAAGTTCATGCTTAAACTTCTCCATTTGCCAAATTTTATTGTTGTAACTGACTGTACTAGATTTCTGACCTTTAGAGAAAAAGATCATGGTCGGAAAGATGGTCGCGGGAAATATGTCTGATGGCAAGCTTTTTTCCATTAGTTTAATTTTTTAGTGGAACATATTATAGGTACTAATAATGTTATTGCAGATTGGCTCAGTCAGAATCCTCCAGCCACCTTAATGCATCAGCCTGCACCTGGTTTCAATCTTACCAGGATATTAAACCAAGGATTTGATTCTATGAATGTTATTGTCCAAGAACAAATCCTCAGGGAAGGCCTGCATCCTAGATTTAAGAGGATCTCTTATGCAGTAGGACAAGACCTGCAAATGTCTACAGCAGTGACGCTTCAAGCAAATCGCCGCCAGAACTCAGGAGTCATCACTATAGAAAGGCTCAATAGTGAATTCTTATATCACCAGTTTATTGAGCTGTTAAAATGACCACTATGGACGTGGCGTATTCGGATCAGATCAGCATCCATCGAACACCTGTACCATTGGGTAGCAAGGCATGGCCCGCACCGCATTCATGAAGAACAAAATCATGACCAAGACACAGTCATGCATACAATAATTCACCGACAGCTTGAGTGGGAATCTTATTTCCACTGCACGCCAAGACATGCACCATGTGAAGTGGGACCCCCAAATTGTCGTCATTGGCATCTCCAAAGTACCTTCTAGATAAGATGCCTTTTTCAGCCTATATCCGAAGATGACTTAGTCGATGAAGCGGAAGACATGTTGGGACCACAACCCATGATTCCTACATCACCATCATCATCATGTGGATCCAACGCCTCCAATAGTATCTCACTGTAGACAACTTTTGAGCTGTAAAGCATGATGGGTTAGACACCGACTTGCCAGCAAGCAGTCAGGACCACCCAAAAATTGCTATAAATAAGCCTCTCCACCTTAGTATTATCATCGAAAAATTTTCTAGTGTGAAAATCTAGTAGCCTTGTAAAAGAGTATGCTCTTCACTTGCCCTTTTCGAAGGATCCTGTGAATCAGAAATTGAACCAAGGATATTGTAATAATTTTTAAGTGAGTAATATAGTGAAGCCGTAGCCATTTGGCCCCTGCCTACTATCGTAGGTTTCTGCTAAATCAAGCTGTTAGAGTGTGAGACAAGGAGGCGTCTACTGACATACTCTTTGAACTATTATATCTCTATCTAGGATTATAAAACCACATCTCACTAATTTAGTTACTATTTATGAATGGAATATTGGTAAACATATATCACATTGATCAATGATGGTTTACTACCCTCTTCAGACATCCTTAGCTAGTTAAATGAAATTAAAAAAAAAGACAAATTTCAAGGCCCTAGTTGATCAATTTTGAATTATTATTCCCTTAGAAATTACCATAATCATGGAAGGAGTGACATGATTCTATAATAATGAAAGGAGTGATATTATTCTATATTAAGTAATTTATAGTCTTATAAAACTAATAATGATTACTACTTGATATGTAATCTAAATCCTATGATTGACATGGTTCTCCCTATGGATTATTTTATTAATGAGTAATGTTTTATTTATAAAATCAAAGTTGTCATGATAAGTTTTATTTTTTTAGCAAGGTAAATATTAACCATAGTTGTGGGTTGAGTTATAGACAGTTTGTTGGTATCATTCACTTTGTTTTCATCCTTATTTGAAGAGTGTGATATGTGTTTTGTGTCTAAATCAGAAAAAAAAAAGATTGACCTAAAAGATAGCTAGGTTATTCATGATCAACATGGATCTAAATGACCATATTTTATATTAGATTGCTACTCTCATTTCCCTAGTAGATAATTGTAGACTCTTACAATTAGTTTTTGTTGAGGAGGTGGGGTTTGTGGCTTCAACTATCGATAGGTATAAATCTATTGGCCTTGATGGGTTTTTTATTTTATTTTTTCAAATGTTTTAGGAAGTTGTCAAAGGGGATGTTATTTTTTTGGGGGATGAATTTTTAAACTATGGAAATATAATAATGGACCTTAATAAAACCTTCATTTCTCTCTTTTAAAAGGTTTTAGGGTTTAAATATTTTAAGATATTTATCCATACCATTATTTTTAATATGATGTATATAAATTTCATCAAGATTCTTTTTGTTGTATTGAAGCCTCTTCTTCCTGATATCATTTATGAGTAGTAGGGGGGATTTGTTACAAGTAAATAGATTAAATATAGAAATTAATTTAATGAAATAAATAATTCTATGGGAAATTGTAATAAGGAAGGGATGATTCTATATATTATCACTATGAATAAAGCTTATGATAGAGTGTCTTGGTATTTTATTTACAAAACCCTATAAATGTTTTTATTTCATATTGATTTCTATCAAAAAAAAATTATACATGAATTTACACTTCAATTTTATATATCCTTATTCATGGTTCTCTACTGGGATTGTTTCCTGCCACTCATGGAATTAGGAAAGGATATCCCCTATCTACCTTTATGTTTATTATCTTTTTTTAATTTCCAAGTTGATATTTATCCTTAGTGGTTTCTTTAGGAACATTGAAAAGTATTCAAACCTCTTCTAAAAATTATCCTATAACTCATAAAATATTTGTTGGTGACATAAAATATCTATTGATGACATAATAATTATGGTACAGCAATTATTTCATGAAACTAAGGCTATAAAGACTCTCCTTAAAGGCAATGAAATGCTTCAGGTTGAAAACATAGTCTAGATAAAAGTAAATTATTTTTTGTTAACACTCCTTAATTTAGGGAACATATAATTATTAAAATTCTTCATTTTAAGGTAGATATTTCCCTAATTTTTTGTTTGAGTATGCCTCACATTTTTTATATATTGACAATTGGAATGTGTAGTTATTTACTAGATAGGTTTCAAAATAAATTGACAAGATGAAAGAGTTAGTTCTTCTCTCAAGTTGGTAAATTATTGTTATTTAAAAAGACCTTATATAATCCACCAGTTTATATTGTCTATTTAAAAATTTCAAAATCAGATTAAGGAATAGGTTGAGAGAATTCCTAAAAAGTTATTTTGTAATTGTACTGATGAGAGGAATGAATTTACATTGATTGCATCAGACAAAGTTTACTATCATTTTAATATATTTATTGAATGAAAAGTTGACAATTTCCAACCAATTGGAAAATTTTAAGATTAATGAGTTTGAATCTTCTCTAATTGCCTCCTTGGAAATCAATGTGACCACTAGTAAATACTTTATGCATTAAATTTATGCTAGAAGTATGAATAAATGAATCTTACCCTCTATTGGATGGGTTAAATATATGTTTGATATCTCTTTTAAAGCAAACTAAGTCCTGGTAGGTAGTCGAGCTATTTTAAGGGATGACAAGGGTATTTTGTTTCTACTTTTGCTATCAATATTGGAATCTAAACTGACTCAAAATATTATTAATTATATTCTTGGGAATAATTCATCATTTTGGACATTTTATAATATCATTTATGATATCATGGAAATATTATATCAAACTTTTGTTATGATGTGTGAAACCTAAACTCTCATTAACATAATGATTATTATTTTTATTCTTATAATATAAATTTTAGTACTAATGTTTATAATATTATGATCAATGATTCATTATTAGGGTTTGGTTTAAAAAACAACATGAATCATTAAAAATTATTTATCCCTCACCATTTTTTTCTCTATCCTTTTTAAAATTTTCCATTAGGGTAGTGCTCACTAAACAACAACCATAAAGAATCCTTTTTAAATAATGGTATTTTAAGGAATTCGACGCATATCTAAATTCAACATTGACTTAATAGAATTCTTTTAGGTTGCTTAGAAATCAGTTCCCATAAGTGGAGTGAAGAAGTTGTATATGTATAATTTATACTAATCATATTATTTTAGGTCCCTCTTTTTATGTATTTAATCTATTCATCATATTTTTAAAGGCATACTATATATCTTTATGTTTTTGGTGTACTTATTCTATTAGGAGGATTATTTGTAATATTGTCATGTACTATCCTCCTATGCTAAGATATGATTGTCATGAATTATCTTCCTATGATAATATATGATCATCAATTCATTACATGCAATGGTTTGCTAAGCCCATATTAAATCTCTACAATGTTTAATCTCCATGTTTATATAGATTTTTTTTATTCATTTTCAAAACTTTAGAATTTAACATGTCTATAATTATAATAGCCAAAGAGCTAGCAATAAGAACATCACACCTTATACATATCTTGTCACATTCATCACCACTATCAGCATTTGTTGGTAATGTTATTGTATAATTCTCATCACTTTTTCAAACATCTTATACATTTAGATTAATATATAAATTTGGTTTGATTATATATACTTAAGGAATAAACTAACCTTAGTAGTGATAAAAAATGATTAAGGAATAAACTAATGTTATTTCAAATCCAACATATACTATCCAAATTTTTAAAAAATGTGATCTCAATGTATCTATTGAGAGATAACTTAGCATCTAATTCAAAAATCATCAATAAGTAAATGAGAATATGTTTAAGGTATCTCCTTGATAATACATATTACATTTAAATTAAATGTTTTTAAAAACCTACTCATATATCAAAATGTAAGAAAGTAGATTAGCATTTAAACATTTTAGATTACATTATACACCTTGAAGATATACTACATACATAAAAAATGATATGATTTCAAATAAAAAAACTAGTATCTATATTTTATTAAATGAGATATATCCCTTGATGTATAGACCTAAAGATATGTGAAGTGTTTCCTATGGTAAATCTTTCAAGGTATCTCTGAAGAGATACCTTGGATATAAAATTCAATTCCATCAACAAATAAACATTATGTTTGTCTTAAAATAATATGTGCATATGTTATTTAAATATATGAAACATATGTTATCATGGTCCAATATTTTATAACATAACACTATCTAACAGACTAAAATATATCTTCTAGAGATTTAATATGTATTTTAGAGAGTAATTTAAAAATCACATTTTTGAGATACAATTATTCATTAGTTAATCACAAATAATCACCTAAATGATATAATATGCAACATACAACTATAAAAATATTAATGGTGAAATCATCTCAATGGCTTCATAGAATGTCTTTAGGTGAGAAATAAATGTCAATCAATAAGGATCAATCACAGACAATCAGAACAAGAAGACCTAAATCACACATAATTTAGGTATAGTCTATTATAGCATACCAAAGCATCAATTAAAACTACATTGACATCATCCATTTTGTGGTGATGATAAGATTCTTATTAGTGACTGGTATATTGAGATGTGTATGCCAACAAATAAAGATTCATATATGAATTTTCTTATCACTATATCTAGAAAACAATCAACTCAAACTAGAATAATCCTTTCTTGCAATGGGCATGAAATTATAAATGCCATTCAATTCCAATTGGATGTTTTTAATAGAGAATAGAAAAAGATGCATTGTGTTACAACTAATTTTAATAAATTTTGACCAAATGAAATAAAATTTACAAAAATGAATTTTTATCCTTATCTTTAATCCCTTAGGTTCCATTTCAATAACTATGACAACTTTATAATGTCCATTTTAATTGATAGATATGATTTTGTCCTTACAATACATAATATATTGAACAAAAAAAATGAGCAAGGGGAAAAAACATCTTCATCTTACGACCATATAAATATGTGTTTAATTTACCCTATAAAAATTGTATAAATAATTTTGAAGACAATAAGAAAAGAAAGGGTAACTTATTTGTTTATATATTTTAAAATGGCTATATCAAATATTACAATTATGGAGTTTCATACACTTTTCTTGGCATAAAAGTCTGATTTTACACAATGAATTTTTAGAATGGTATATTTTATCTATGAATTATTCCTTTAACATTCCTATAGAACTTTGTGATTTGGGGTATTCTAATATAAAAATAACAAATTTTAATGAAAGAGGGGTACAAAATAAAATTAATTCATTCATAAAACCTAATGATATTTCAAATGTGGATACTTTCTTATTTCTTTCTGAGCCAAATAATCCTAAAGTTTTTATATAATAAAAAAATAGTCCTTGAATAAATTCTAGAGAAAAAAACATTAAGATTAAAAATTGAAAATGTACAACACAAAAAATATTTATTTTATAGGAAGAATGTAATTATATAGCTTTGAGAAAAAAACTCATTCTTAGAGTGGGTAGATATTTAAAACAAGTACTCCAATTCATATTGTTCATAGAATATGTAACCAATATAATGAATCCAATATCTCAATTTATAATTTTTTTTTAACATTTATATCTCTATGTGACCTTATCCAATTGAGGGGTTCATAGATCCTCAAAACAAGGGGGAAAAGGATGGAGGAAATACATGAACATGAAAGACACTTGTTCACACATATGAAGTGATAAACACAAAAATATTAGTAGATAAAATCCCTTATTTTCAAGGAACAAGATTTCGATTTTATTTGTAAAATAGTCCTCATAAATATTTGTGGAATTTCAAAATAAAGAAGTAGAAAAATTATAATAAATATGATCTATTTCCCTAATGAAAACCCTTGGTACAACAACATAGATAATTGGTAGGAAAAAATATAAATTACATATTATTTCTCCAATCATGATTTGAAAATTCTAGCAGATAAAGCATTTACAGTTGAAGAATTAATGGATCAATTTAAAATTTATTTGATTATTATTTCTATTATCAACGTCACTGAATATGTCAAGGAATAACATATTCAACTAATTATTTAAGATTTGATTGATAAAGTTATTATTGGGGATTTCAATGTATTCCTTATTCATAAAGTTTAATATTATTTTTGCATTTAGATCTCTTTTTTAAAGTTGAATGTTGGTGATCTCATATATATAACAAATATAGGTGTTTTAATTTGGGGTCTAGACAGTGATGGATTGAAATATACTAATATTATAGGGATTACTTTTTCTCAATATTACACTAATTTTTAGCTCAAATATTTCAGTGTCCACTAAAATAAAAATTAAAGGAAGGTGTTGACATCACTAAAGAACTACCAACATTTTAAATGATGGATTCATACAAAATGGGAAGCCCATTCAAAAATGAGATAGATAAATTATTATGTTAAATAATAATACATAGTTTGTGATGTGATATGAGCAAATACATATACATTATTGGTGTGTTCTTGTACACAATTAAAAAGGAATTTAGATACAATATGATTGAAATTGAATAAAAAACAATTTTTAATGTTCTATTCCAAAAATTTATGACAAATTCAGGGCAACAAATATCATCAAAACCACTCAAGTTAATACTAGGTGCGTAACATTTTGAAAATATTTATTGTATAATCATAATTGTTTTTTCAAAACTAACATCTTTGCAATGTTTCATTTTGTGTCACTCATGACATTGGTTACAAGTGAATAAAGCACAATAATGGAAACTTAAATAAATAAATGTAACACATCGCAAGTGCAATAAAGTAAGATAAGATCATTTATATTTATACCAATCGTTAAGTGTATATAATTCTGTTATTTATCTCTATAAATTATTGTGTTTATAAAATATTTTTATTTATAAACTCTTTGTATTTTTAATACTAGTAATTTATTTTTATGTTATTTAATATATTTAGCTCTCCATTAAAATAATCCAAAATGTATCTATACAACTTTATGTCTCTGAACAAACAACCAAAGGCACAACTCTACAAAGTTATGCCTCCTTTAAAAAAATAGAAGGTCTAACTCTACACCACGACATTTTTTTAGTTATGAATATCGATGCAAATGATGCTAATAATTTTATTTACTACTAAAATATTAAATATTATGTTACGGGTTATAAGTAACATAATGTTGAATGAAGGAGAGCAAAAATAAAACCTTCTGAAAATAAGTAATAAACATGCAAGACCCTTAATTTGAATGCACAATTATATAATTTTATATTATACAATATATAAATCATATTTAGTTTAAATGTTCAATCATTATATATTTAAACGTATTAGAGTTGAATTCTTCATTATGAGTAATACATATAAACATAAAAAAATAACAAAAAGATACATTGAATTGGATGTTTTTGAAAGTAATTCAATCACCAATATCCAATCCATAGATGAAGATAATCTAGTGAATCAGGTTTTTTGATTAATTTGTATACTTGGTAGTTTTAATATCGTTAATGTTTTGTAATTTTTATAACTCATATTATTTATTTGATTAATAAATTATTATACATCAATGACGTATATTTCAAGTATGTTTGGTTATCTATAAGGGAATGTTTTTTTATATAATTGGTTACATTGTAGAAATATCAAGATTCATTGTCTTCAATAATTTTGGGAAAAAAGGTTATATATATGTTTTGTAATGGAATTATGTCTTTTATGGTATGCTTGCACACATTTTGGTGAATGGAAAATTATTTAATTAGAGGTAACAATTTAAAATAGGCACAAAATATATAGGACATATACAAAACAATGCTTTAATCTTCCAAGGAATCAGAGATTGTTATTTTATATAAAGCTTGTATATGGTTGTTACAACCCCATATTTTCATTATATATATTCTTCTATTATGGCATTGACATTATGATTGTTACACTGGCTATTAGCTATTGTTTAGATGGATTATTTTTTATACTACGTTCAAGAGTGTTGGGTACGTACTTAGTTCTGTGATTAATTATTTTATTGACTTATTACTGATAAGGATGATTTTATAAATCTATATTGATTATTGATTAATAACATAATGTGATTGATGCCATTTTTAGTGGTTTCAATTTTTGTCTATGTGCTAGGTAGGTTGTGGAGGTTATACTCCTAGAAATAATTAATTTGGGGGACATTGATATGTCTAATAGGTATAATTGTTGTTTGATTCTACTTTGGACACTTTGATTTGGTAGTTATGTTTATTGATTGTGGACCTTGTGATGGTGATTGCTACTATTATTTGTTGATACTATTATGAGTCATTGTTTATTATTATTTTTTGTTATATTTCATTAAATATTTCGTTAGCTACAACATTTTTATACACGTAATTCCATTATGTATTCTTGTAGGTCTTCAGATCTTTCTTGATTCTTCATTAATCCTAGTGACCTATTCAATTTTTTACCTAAACCTAACTGAACCCACCTATACCTAACATCCCCTTTGGAACCCTTGTAATCCTTCACTCATATGTTAAACCCTTTGACTTATCATTATTTACTAAGGTGATGATATATTGTTTCAATGAATAAATAGTCATGGTTTGAATTAAACTTGGTTTAATCCATTGATGTTATTTTAATATATTATATCAACTTAGGTTGATAGCTTACAAGGTAATACAATAACCTCATTTAATGAGGTAGGTGGCATTTTGGTGAAGGTTTCAATTTTAATCAATCAATTTATGTTTATTCCTTTTTCTTATCACTAATCTTTTTTTCTATTAGTGGCTTGTTGCTTAGTCATTGATCCTTCGAGACTTGCCATTAACGGTGAGGTTGGTGGGGATTACCTTGGGATTTGTAGCTATTTCTCTCTCCTTCCAAAATTGAATGTGAAGTGATTAGGGTATGGGGAGAGTGGACAAAAATAATGGGGAATGGGGATGGTGGGAAGAAGTGTTAGGAAGATAGAAATTTTAGGGTGTAAATAGTAAGAAAGCTTGATTGGTTTTAATGGTGAGATTAATGATTTAGAAATTACATCATAGTTTTTGGTGAAGAAATAAAAGTTCTTATCTTTTGATATTTTGGGACTTTTTACATTTTTTATAAGTCATTTGGTTTTTCTATTTTGATTTCCATTAACTATTTGTAATTGGAAATAAAGGATATAAAGGTTGCTTATACAGTCAAATGTCTTTGAACTCCTAGATGCATGCGCAGACCCATTATGGAAATATATCAATAAATTTTATTACATTTAAACTTGTAATAAATGTATATATAATATATATACAACCTCGTTTGAACCCTTATCTACATGCAATTATTTAATTATTTTCTAGACTATGTTTGCATGCATTAGGTGGAAAATGTTTTATGTGTTGCCTATGTGTTGTAAAATATAATTATATTTATTTATAAAGGTTGAATGCTATAAAGGATGACAAGATCTATGTTTTGAGATATAATTATTGTGTGTTCATTTTGTTGATTGTGTTGTTTTTAGATTGGTAACCATGATTGTCTACGTAAAAGTTGTGTTTTCTATATAAAGGTAACACATTAAATCAATGGAGGTATACTCTAGTTTTATTTTATAATGATTATGTCAATTTATTTTGACTACATCTATCTTTAAAATATCTATGGCCATTAATAGTGATACCTACTATTTATGTTTTGATTGTGCTCTTTTATGGCAAAGTCATGGCTATTCTCCTTATCCCTAACATTTCATTTGAGTAAGTCCATTATTGAATAGTAACTCAAGTTTTCACCAAGGGTGAATAATATTTATTTTAACCATAATATATTTGGAATTTATGAATGTTAATTGTTGTTAGTTTCCTAGGTTTTAGATATCTCATCACGTTCTCATTTATTTGGCTATGTTGTTAATAGTTGGAACTTGGTCATTGAAGTTACATCTATGTCATATCAAATGGATATTTTTGAAGTTGAACATAGGGTTTTTATTTATCTAAATATATAATCCTCTCACTATCTTTCTAATTGAATGTCATTTTCCTATGTGGTTTTTTCTATAAGTCGACAATATTCTTCTTGGTAAATAATTATTATTTTATAAATTAGGTATATATATGTATATTTATGTGTGAGTGTATTGAGTGGATTCGAAAAGAATTTATGTGATCATTTTCCTTATTTTAAGTGGTTTATTCACTTGTACTTTATATGTTTTGCCATTTCAACCTTGGTATTTGGTTTGATCAGGGCTTGAATTTTATTTGGTTTTGATTATTTTGATTATGCTTATTATTATATTAGATTAGTGGTGATCATTTTATAATCATGTCTATGCCATTTTATTAACTGTGTCAAGATTTAAACTTTAAGAATTCACTATGTTTTACAATTACATAATGATGCCTATGAGTTATAATAATATATGATTATATTAATGATTTATTTTGATCTATACTTTTACTTAGTCATTTTAAGTTTATTTTTTGGGTCGTATTTAGCCTTGAGACATATGGAGGCATTAGTATTTGCCTTCTACTATGTAGGATTAATAATGATTAATTGAACTATATTCTAGTTGTGTCATTATTTAATTTGGTTTCATTCTGGTTAGGTTACTTGAAGGAATGTGTGGATTTCATTCCTATACTAGACTTGAATATTCAAAAGTATATATTATGGGTTCAGATGGTTATAGTTTGCCTTGATATTGGATGGGGTTCCAAGTATAATAATTTTGAATGATATATAATGTATTATATTTAATTCATTTTATATCATTTAACGACCTAAGTTAACCATCCCTACTCCTAATTTATACTTAGACAATTTAACTATTCCTATCTCACCTTGGAATGATTTGACTATGTTGCATGTATTATTTTTGTTTGATATGTCTTTTATTTGAAGATTGATGTGTTTGGAATTAATCCTATGTTCTTAGTTACCACAATGACAATCCTAATGATGGTTGGGGTGGTGAGGGCTACCGATGGTTGGGTTCATAGTGTTGGTTCTGTGGGTTCATCTTGATCTACTTCCACTCCATGCTTTGTTGGCTTTAGATGGAAGATGGTAATAAATGTATTTATTAATTTAATTAATTACTAACATATATAGATAGTTTTGATTATAGTGGTCAATTTGATAATTATAGTGATCTTGCTAGTTGCTAATAGATGTAATGAATAGATTGAGCATGGTATATTGAAGAGATAAATTAATTATTGTCTAAAGCTATTATACAAGTACTTTATATTATTCAATTATTAAACTGATCCTTTATTAATTATGATCATAAAAATATGGAATTGATTGGGCATACCATTAATTTATATATGTCATAATAATCCTACATTTATTTAATAATCCTTAAGTTGGATTTAAATGTCCAATGCAATCAACTCTTATATGCTTATTAATTACTATACTAATCCTATAGTGATCTAATGCTTTCTTATGAGATTGATTTCATCCTAGTTTCATTAGTTGATATAAATGTACATCTTTAAGAATATTCCTTTCCCTATTAATCCTTGATGTCAATTGAATTAAATCATGAATATTAACTTGGAATTTATTTAGACATTTTCACATTAGATCTAATTTGAGAAATTTGTCCTAAATAGAAGAAATAAATCATGTATGAATTACGTTATCAAAGAAATTAATATTTTTTTGACACTTTATGGAAGCATATATATCTCTGTGTGTGTGTGTTTTACGTTGGGTCATTAATTTTACAATTTGTTAATTTAGAATGAATAAATTATTTGGGAATTTAGATATAATTTATGTAGTAACTTGAATTATTTGAATTAGTGTTTGTTTATTTTAGACATAAGTACATAGCTGCATATGGGCCTTGTAATCCTTTAAGCAAAACATAAAATTTATAGCTAGATTATAATAAAAATAAACCAAATATTCTTTTCGATCATGCACCTCAAACATTTTTGGCTAGGTATAAGGTATGTATTTTCTTTACAATTATAAAATATTACTTCATAAGTTATGTATGTTGAATTGTGAACCTGAGATTAATAAGTAAATGTGTTTACTATTTGATAAATGAATTACTATTTAATTAAGTCTTATGATCAAAAAATTATTATGTACAATGTTTTACTTAGATTAGTTACTTGACTAGATAAATGAATGAAATCAATAATGATACATAATTTATTACATCACTTCAATCCTTTTAAAGAGTCTTAAGTTATAGGATCATTGTTTCCTCTCTTATCTAGTTGTATACCTTTCCACCATTCACGATGGTTGAACTAGCTTATCTTATTGCCTTGGCTGCCCAATAGAGAACATTGTAAGAGTTCCTTAGGTAGATTATTTTCTTTGGGTTCCAATCATTTTGAAACTTGGAGAAGCTTCACTGGCTATGATGTGGAATTTCATGATTGAATACTCATGTTGTATGCTTGTTGTTTTATTACTGTCTAATTGAATTAAAAATGAATTCTTAGCACAATGATATGTTTAAGTATTCATTTATGGAATATGAAATTAAGATAATTCTTTCTTATGTAGTTACCTAATTGAAATTATAAATGGTTGCATAAGTTGTTCTTTAAAATATATAGTTTATTTTTAATTATTTAAATACCTTAAACTCATTTATTATCGTAGTGGCTATGCCAATCTAAATAGCTATAAAGACTATGGAATGGAAATGTTGAGTTATAACAACATCATAAACTAATATAAACATACATGGTTGAAATATATTGTGTATTATTAGTGTAATGTCCTTAAAGTCTAAAGAGTGTTATAACCTATTTGCTAGCACTAATGAGTCTTGTACTTAACATATTTATCTTATGCTTTAAAATAATTAGTTTCATGAATGAACCAAAATCTTAAGTGTTGAACTAATTTTGTTTGCTAATTTTAGTTCTTTTTAATTTATATAGAATGTATCTTTGATCTAAACTTATGACTTCCATAAACGATAAATTAGGAAAAATAAAGTTATCCTTAATGATTAAATGAATCCATTACCTTATCCGTCTTCAAACGAGACACAAATTCACTGAGGAGAGAAGTATTTACCTAGGGTTAAGGACATCAAAATGGTCTTATGAACAAGAATCAGTGCCACTTATATAAATTAAGACTTATCAGTGTATGCATACACTGATATGACCCAAATCTCATTATATTTATATTACAACTGAAAGCTTCCCCATAGCACTTTTTGTATGTGTTTACCTCTAACAAATTGCCTCAGTTCCCCTCCTTTAGTTCCAGTTGTATATGCGTGTAGTGATTTATATTAGCAAGAATTTTAAGAGGGCCTAACACATACAAAACATAATTTGAAATATGATTCCAAAAAAAACATAGTTTTTCATTTGCTATTACAGTAATTTTCTACTCTATGGAACTCTAGGAATGATTATTTTTCTTTAAAGAATTGTAGTTTTCTAAGTTATCACTTATAATTTTTCAATATGGTTAAAAAGTGATCAAGAAAAGGAAAAATATATGGAAATACTTTCAATTTCAACCCAACTAGGGGAAATGGTCAAGGATGTGAAAGGGGTTATCAAGCCTGCAAGCCAGTTTTTAGTCTATAACAACCATCTGTGAATAAGGATGATTGCAATACTAAGGTATCCAATGTTGAAGTAGTTAGTGGTATTCCAACCAATAAGCATGAAAAAATCCTTAGTGGAATATTGATAACCTTTAACACTTTACATGGAAATATCGATAACCAGGAACAAAGATTGAACAATCTTGAGGAAGTATCCTAAGAGGAAGTACCCGAGTTGAAAATGGGACAAGTGGAATGACCTATAATTTGAAAACTACCTTTGAAAACTATTGACCCAACCATCAAAGAGTTGAATAAGCTCCATTTCCCATCTTTTTAGGTGAAAAATTAGGTGATGTAGCTGATGCCTAGTTGGTACACTTGTAAAAGTACTTCAATTTGCATAATATGCCTTCCAATGTGAAAGCTAGAGTAGCAGCCTATCAGCTAGTAGGACCTACAACATTATGGTGGAATCACCTTTACGCTATTGAAGGAGATCAACCTTTTAACCTATCTTGGTCTATTTTTGAGACTCTATTTCGTAAGAGGTACCTGCAAGCATGTTATAAGGAGAAGAAAATTACTAATTTTTAGCTCTTAAAATAATAGAACATGTTTATTTTTAAATATGAGAACAAGTTTTTATATTTTATATGTCATGTGAACTATATTCATGATGAAGAAACTAAGATTAATAATTTTAAGCTTGGGGTTAAGGATATTTTGATGCATGGTGTTAACATGAAAAATTTAAAAACATTTACTGCAACAATTGAATTAGCCTACAAGGATGAGGAGAAAGAAAAGTCTCACCAAAAGGCAAGATAGGAATTCAAGTCAAGCAGGTAGTATTCTAAATCGAATAATATTTCTCCCATAAATAAGAAATTCAAAAAATATGATGCTAACCACAAATTTTCAAGAGGAAACAAAAATTCTAGCAAGTTTTCAAATCAAAACAAGAATTTTAGGTACCATGGATCTTTCAAATATGGTTCTTAAAAGAAGGAACAACATCAAAACAACCCACATGGACCTACCATAGATTCTAGTACTATTCTAGTAGCATTTTCTAGACCAATTATGTGTTAGGAATGTGGAAATAATCACTATAAAAGGGATTGTCCTAAACTGAAAATAGGATAAACATCAAACCATAGAGTATATGTTGTTGTTGATAATCATAATGATGACTTTCAAGCTAATCCAATTGAGACTTGAGATATAATTAATGGTTTTAATTTTACTATATTGATTTATTTTAGTACAATAGATTGTTTTATTTCTCCTTTTATTGTTAAACAATGTAATAGTAAACATATCTTGATCAGAGAAGGTTAGAAAGTTGAATTGAGTACTAGTAATAAAATACCTATTTTTAAGTGCTTAGAATAATAAAAATTAGACCATGGTGCTTATAAGATGAGGGTGAATCTTTCTCTAACACCTTTAGGGTCCTATGATCTCATTTTTGCGATGGCTTAGCTACATCAACATAAAGCCACACTTGATTGTGTGGATAAAAGGGTGTAATGCACTAATGACCTTATCCAAATTGTATAATTGCAAAGAATTAAAGGGTTTGCAAGACATAAAACTCTTTCAAAATTATAACTAAAAAGAGATATTAATAAAGCCTGCAAGCTCTACGTAGTCTATCTATAGGAAATATCCAATGAAAAAGGGCTGGAGCATGCATATTTATCTATTCTAAGGGTGTTTATGGATGTTTTTCCTAAAAAATTTCTCAAGTTACCACCCAATCATGAATGTGACTATTTTATTTACATCATACCCAGATCTACCCTTGCATCCAAGCCACCTTACCACATGAATGTCACTGATCTACAAAAATTGAAAGTTCAACTGCAACAACTTTTAGATAGCAAAAGTATTTGTCCAAGTGTGGCTCCTTGGGGTGCTATAGTAGTCTTTGTGAATTTCATTGATTATCTCATGTTAAATAAGGTAACAATCAAAAAATACTATCCTTTACCTAGAATCAATGACTTGTTTGACTAAATAAAGGGTGTTACAATCTTTTTTAACATTGACTTGAGATCTGGTTATCATCAATTATGCATCAAAGAAGAGGACATACATAAAATTTCCTTTAGAACCTGATATGGACACTATGAGTTCATGATTATACCTTTTATATTAAATAATGCACCTATATTTTTCATGAACATTATGAATAACATATTTAGAGATTTATTGGATCAGTTTATGCTAGTTTTTCTTTATAATATTTTGACTTATTATAAATATGAGGTTGAACATGATCAACACCTCCATCTAGTCTTAAAAAGATTAAGAAAACATAAAGTTTATGGAAAATAATCTAAATCTGCATTATATGAATATGAAATTCATTACATAGGACACATTATTTCTAAAGAAGGCATTATTGTTGACCCTGTCAAGATCAAAAATATCCAAGATTGGCCTACTCCTTTCACTATGAATGAAGTGAAAAGCTTCATGGTTTTGGCTGGTTATTACCATTTTTTTGTTTAAATTTTTGCTTATGTGACCTATCCCATCACTTGCTTGCAATGTAAAGAAAATAAGTTCATATAGACTCCTTAGTGTGAGGAAGCATTTAGTAATTTGAAAGGGATGCTTAAAATAACTCCTATTTTGATCATACCAGACCCAAATGGTAAATTTGAAGTTTAGGATGATGCTTCCAAAGAAGGATATGGAGGTATCTTGACTTAAGGTAACAAGGATGTGGCTTATGAGTCATGAAAGTTGAGAAAAAATCAAAAAACAATATCCTATGCATGGCATGGAGCTTGTTGCCATTGTTTGGTTCTAATTGCATATGCATTTAATGCATTGTGTTGAAATGACTTGTATGAGGGCCTAACATGTGTCCATGTTAGGAACTCGTGCTACCCTTATTTTCACATTGTTAATATATTAGTTGATATGGATGCATATGATTTGTAAATCATATTATAGCCATTTTATTTTATCCCACATTAATGGGAAGTAGTAGTTGCTTAGATTAGACTTAGTATATAATTATGTGTTAAGGTCAATGACGGCATACATGAATTTATTATATTGAGATTTCTCAAAGGAGGATGCCCCCTTGAAGTGGCCTATGGTCAATATAATCCTTTTGATGTTTCTTCTAATTATATAAATCTATTAATTTGTGCATTTTCATTAAATAAATCTATTATTTTGTGCATTTCAATTAATTTGTTGTAAGAAGATCCTCTCATCTAGTATTAGAATTATTTTTAGGGCCAAATTATTTTTCTCTCAGAAGTGTTTTTCTATTCTGCTACATAGTTCATTTAATTACTTTATTGTCTCACAAAAATCTATTTCATATCACGGTAATTACATGTCCACATAAATTTGAGAAGTACTTAGACATAGGCCCTAAAACTCATTGTGAGGAGTACTATAGGGACCCCAAAGTAGCTGGCCCATTGAGAGGACCTACTAGAAAAACAAGCAATAGCCCCATTATGATTGACTAATTCCCACCTGTGAATTAAAAAAATGTTATCATTTAGAGGTAAATGTATGGCTAAATTTTTTCTAGAGAGCGGTACTCAGATGGCATTGGTGGCCAGAGAGATATCTTTAAAACCTTAGGTAGTTGTGGAAACTTGGGACCCATTTCTATCAATTTTATAATATTACAAGGAGAATATCAAAAAATTTGGCGTACCAGTTTCAGTATATTACCAGTAGAGTATCAAAAAACTACCATATAAAATATGGGCATATTAATAGTATGGTATCATAAGACTTGTCATATTGGTTTCAAAATATTCTCAACAGACTCAAAAAAATAAAAAATTAAAATACCAGTAGATGTTTTTTTGCCATATCTCTCCATTTGTAGTCTTATTGGTCCTCAAATTTTATCTAGACACCTAAAATTCCATTCTCCATGTTTTATTTCTTTGAGGTCCCATATCTTGATTTCACTCCTAATTCTTTCAAATCTCAATTTCCCTTTTTTTAGGTTTTGCCATAACTTTTATTTTTGTCCATTTAGCTTGAATTTTTTCCACACAATTCATCTCCCTTTTCTTCTCCTTTGTTACTCTCTGAGAAATTTTCTACTTTTTTTCATTTTCACTTTTGAAATTTCCCTTGCCTTCATCAATTTTACTCCCACTTTACAAAAAAAAAGTAAAAATACCTCTACCCCTTATGATTTTTTCCAAATTAAAACATTTCCTTACTAAATGTGTTTAAACTCTAGTTTTCTTACCCATTACAATAAATAAAAAATAAAATAAAATAAAATATCTTATTCTAGCTAGTGTAATAACCTTAACAGAAGCATAAAACATGGAGGAATAAATTACTAGCCTTAAGACCCAAATCCAAGATCTTGATGAAAAAAATCAAGGCCTCAATCTTCAACATACCAACTTGAACAATAGATGGCATCCAAAGTCCTCTTCCAACTTTGGGTTTTCTTCTTCTAGTAATTTTTGTAGACTGAAGCTTAATTTTCTTTCAATCAATGGTGCAAATATGACTGGATGGATTTATCAGGCATAATAATAATTTAGTTGTATAATACTTTTGATGCTAACAAAGTTATACTTACATCCTTTCACTTAGAACATGAAGTCCTTCAATGGTATCATTGGTATATCAAGGCTTATGATGAGCTAATATTGAACAACTTTTACACCTTTAATTTTCAATGGTTTAGCCTTAGTGCTTTCAATGACTTCATTGAAGCATTTGCTAAACTTCACCAAAGAGGAACCATGAGCGAATATAAAATAGAATATGAAAAACTAACCAATCACACTTAGGGATTATCTGATGAATTATTTAGGAGTTACTTTGTTAGTGTATTGAAAAATGCAATTTGAGTAGAGGTTAAATGTTTAGTCCTAACATGATGAGGGAAGCCCTAGGGTTGGCTAGGTTGATATAGGACAAGATCATATCTAAATAGTGATTCAAATGTAATTTTTCTCCATTCAGAAATACAACTCCATAATGATCTCAAATAACACCAACCCCAAAAACCACTCCTATCAAGAATTTAATAGAAGTAGAGATGTGAGTGCATATATAAAAAAGACTATGTTATAATTATGATGACCAATTAATTCAAGGACATCAATGTGTCAATCAAAATTTCTACCTCCTAGATGTGGACTCTACACCCAAAACTAAAGTTTGGGAAGATGCTTAGGATACAATAGATGATCTAAATGAAACTCAATCAATTTTGGAACCTACTTCTTAGGATTACTAACCGGAGATCTCTCTCCTTACCTTAGTAGGAGTCACCACCCCAAAAACCATGTGAGTCAGGGGTTACTTCAAAAAGATGCATCTCGCAATACTCTTTGATTCTGGTAGCACTCATAACATTATTGATCCTTGAATCAACAAATAGATTGAATTTTTTGTCCATCCTTACTCTAACTTTGAAGTCATGATTTCCAATGGGGGTGTAGACATCCAATTCTTAACACCGTAGGTGTTGAAATTGTCAATCTTACTTAAATTGCAATAAAATACACATTTTAGGTCAAAATACATAAAACACCCTAAATGGTTCAAACTTGTCAGTTACGAGTGCCAGTTTAGGTCAAAGTATCCCTAATAGGGTAATGCATTTTATGAGCTAGCTAATTTTGATCATATCATTTTGAGTCAAAATGACGATTTTGTCATTTAGTGATCTAAATCACTCTTTTCTTCTCATTCATTTATACACATCACGTACCTTTGTTATTTCATGTTGGAAACATCCCAAACGAGAATATAGCTCCAACACATCTAACATCACCTTTCAATTCCTCTCCAGTCAAATTATGATGTAGTAATATTACTTTATGACCATTTTGATTAATTGTGCACCAATTTCCAAAGAATTGCACTAAACTTGATTAAACTTACTTAAGCTAATTAATCCAATTTTTGAGCTTAAATAAGAATTATATAGGCCTTTCTAAGTATTTCATTATTGGAAATTGATTTTGAATATTTTCATTGCCTAATGACATCATCTATGGTGTGTCATCCATCAAGCCATAAGTGCATAAAATATCAAGATTATGGGTCAGCCATGCCTAATTAAAGCCTCCAATGACTCCTTAATGCTTATTTATCTTGAGGATATTTATTATTTTAATTAAAAATATTAAGATTATGCATGACCACACATCTCAATCTTGATATGGATGATCATAGTTGATCTTGACCAATCTCAAAAATCTATAAATAGAGAGGACATGGACATGAATTTGAAGCTTGATTTATTCAAAGTTACTATGCAGAATTATCTCCACAATCCTTTACAATAGACCATTAAAATTAGTTACAAGCTTCAATGATAGGCTAGTTTAGAGATTTGGAATCATGAGCCTAGGTTTTATGGAGTGTTCTTTAAGACATTGGAGGAGTTTTTCACCTTTGTTGACAAAGACACGGATGCTTGATCAAGGGAGAACATGGTTTTAAACCACATGGGTATGGTGAATCCATTTGAGAAGGTAATATGATGTTGCTTTATTCCATTTTTTTATTGCTATCCTTTGTAATTCCCATAGGAATATATAGGCTTAATTAGTTAGTTCTTTACGCATTTTTCATGATTTATGGACTAATGTTTGACTAACTTGCTTTGTAATCCTCTCTACAAGGGGCACATTACCATGTAAAGGTAAGTGTCATAATGTGCATATCTTTCATGGAGATTATGACTTGTGCTAAGAAATGTTTCCCTTGCCCTTAGGTGGATGTGATGTTGTTTTGGGATCCCAGTGATTACACACACTTGGACCCATCTTATGGGATTTTACTAAACATTGGATGTAGTTTTTAGATAATGGGAAAAAACACGTATTGAAAGGTTTAACCCTAGGTTCTCTTAGCATCATAAGTTCACATCATATGGAAAATATTCTTAAGAATAATTAACATGACATTATTTCCCATCTCCATTCCATTCAAATCCAATGATCAACAATCTCCACTACTCTATTTGGTCTACAAACCATTATGCATAAGTATGCATGTGTATTTGTCAAACTAGTGAGATTACCACCTTCATAATTAGAGGACCACTATATTCAAATCCTTCCTATAAGCATTCCACCTAATTTCAAACCCTACCATTACCCATTTCATCAAAATACTGAGATCGAGATGCTTATTGGTGACTTACTAAAGCAAGGCATTATTCACCCCAATATCATCTCATATTCTTCCCTAGTTTTCCTTATCCAAATAAAATATGGGTGATGGCACCTTTGCATTTAATTTCAAGCACTTAATCACATCACAATCAAGGATAACTTCTCGATCCTTGATATTGATGAGCTTCTTGGTGAGATTTATGGCACTCATTTTATCTCCAAGTTAGATCTCTGCTCTAAATATCACTAGATCTAGATTTTTGAGGATGATATCCCTAAGATAACTTTATACATGCATGGTAGCCACTATGAATTTTTGGTCATTTCTATTGGCCTCACTAATACTCCTTCAACATTCCATGTATTGATGAATATAATATTCCATTCCTACCTTTGGAAATTATTTCTTGAATTCTTTGATGATATCCTCATCTTTAGTAATACCTGGTCTAAGCATTTCCAACATCTAGAATTCACACTTCAACTTCTCTCTGATCATCATATCTTTGAAAAACAATCCAAATGTGATTTTGGATAGGATGAAGTGGAGTATTTTAAACATATTTTTTCAACCCAAGGGGTTTGGATGGATCCTAAAAAATAATTTCCATGATAAATTGGGTTCATTTTTAGAAACTCAAGAGCCTCTGTGGTTTTTTGGGGTTGATTGGATACTATTGCAAGTTTGTCAAGGATTATGGGAAGATTGAATCTCCACTGACAACTATGTTAAAAATAATGATTTTACATAAACACAAATTGTTGAGTGTGTATTTGGAGAATTAAAATAGGCTATGTATACTAAACCTATTCTATCGATGTCATATTTTGCCAAGACCTTTACTATTGAGAGTGATGCTTGTGACAATGGACTTGGTGTTATTTTCCTACAAGAGGGATGCCCTATTATGTTTAGCAATAAAAACCTTTCTGGAAATAATTTAGAACTCTCTACTTATGAGAAGGAAATGATGGTCATTTTCCATTAAATATAGAAGTAACGGCCATACATATTGGGGAATCATTTTTACATCAAAAGTAATCACCGAAGTCTGAAATATTTCATGGAACAATGAGTCTCTACCCATTCAAAATATAAACGGGTCATCAAACTCATAAATTATGACTATGAGATCATTTACAAGAAGGGTAAGGATATTATTATGCTTGATGGTTTTTCTCATACATTTATAGACGAAGCTTCCCTTTTACTTATTTGCATGATTAATCTGAATTGGTTGGATACTATACAATAAGGGTATGTCAATGACTCCTCATTATCTCAAATCATTTAAAATTTGGCCACTAATCCCTCTGGCATACTACATTATTCTTGGGATGGTGCCTTTTTTTTATACAAGGGTCCTCTATTGTTTCCCCAGAGTACAAATATTTAACAAGTTGTATTATATGAACTCCATGCTTATCCATCTACAGGGCACTTAGGGTTTCTCAAAAATTATGAGTGGGCATGATTTAACTTCTTTTAGATGGGAATGAACAAGGAAATTTAATAGATGCTGGTTTAATGTGATACCTACCAACACACCAAGGGTGAAACAACACTCATTCTTTGTTTGTTCAAACCCTTGCCCATCCCTACAAAAATTTATATAGATATTTCTATAGATTTCATTGAAGGGCTCCCTAAAATTTGAGGTAAAATAGTGATCTTGGTTTTGGTTGATCTCCACTCCAAATATAGTAATTTTTATTCCCTTAGCCATTCCCATACTGCCTCCATAGTCACATAGATTTTCTATGACCAAATTTTCCTTCTTCATGGAGTTTCTTCTTCCAGTCTCAGATTGTGATGCAACCTTCACCATCCATTTTTGGATAGAACTATTTTTATGCCTCAACACCTAACTGAAGATAAGTTTTAGGTATCATCAACAAATGGATGGCTAGACTGAAATTGTCAATAAATGCTTGGAAACTTCACTTCATTACTTCACCTCATAACAACAACATTAGTGGGTAATGTGGCTTCCTCTTTCTAAATGGTGGTATAATAATTCATACCATACTTCAACTAAAATGAATCCATTTAAATTATTCTATGTTGAAGCACCACTAGTAGTTCACCAATTCAAGCAGTTGTCATGATTCTTTAAACCTAGGATCAAATCCTGAGCACCATGCAGTACAATCTTAATATGGCATAAAATATAATGCAACATCAAGATGATCACCATTACTTGAGAACAATCTTGAAGTAGGTGCTATGTTTTCTCTTCACCTACATCCATATAATTAATCCTCCCTAAAACTCAAAAGGACATCATAATCTAGATCCCATGTTCTGTGGGCCATATAAAGTTCTTCTTAAGATTGGGTTAGTTAATTATATGTTGGAGCTCCCACCTTCTTCTCAAATTCACCAAATATTCCATGTATCTTGAATAAATAAATTTCTTGGCATAAATATTAGAGTGAAAACTATTTTACCAAAAATTGATAATGAATGATCCATCCTTCTTGAGTTGGAAGGAATACTAGGCAAGCATACATGCCAACTTTGCTCCCACTCCATCAAATAGGTATTAATTCAGTGGTATGAAATGAAACCATAGGATGTAGCATGGGAACCACTCTTTCAGATTTAACACCAATTCCCACATTTGAAGGTTTAACGACAAAGCTTTTTATAAGAGGGAGGAGATGTTAAGAACCTATGCTACCCTTATTTTTACTTTCTTAGAATATTAGTTGCTATGGATGCATATGCTTTGTAAGTTTTCACGTGAACATTTTTTTTCATCTCATATTCATGTAAATTAGTAGTTTCTTAGATTAGACTTAGTTTATAAATAGGTGTTGAGGCTAATGAAGGCATCTACAAATTTATTGTATTGAGATCGCTCAAAAGAGGTTTCCCCCTCAAATTGGATTATGATCAATATAATCCATTTGATGTTTCTAATAATTATATAAATATATTAATTCATGCATTTTCATTGAAAAACTATATTATTTCATGCATTTTCATTAATTTTTTATAGGAGGAACCTCTAAGTACAAAATGTACTCTAATATAGGATTCCAATTTTTTTTCTTAGGTTGTTTCAGCGGCCTTTCATTTATTCTCATTAAAAATGTGTGTCTTTATTTTTCCATTAGATAAGTGAGAAGATGGGATATTTGAAACAACAAGAAATTATTTTGGATTCATTCAAATGCATTTAATATAAAACATGAATAACAATTTGCAATGTCCTAGTGTGTGATTATAGATAATTACATGTTTTTACATGGTTAAATATGATGGAATTGGTTTTATATTATTTTTGAATCACTGTAGAATCATTGGTATAAAATTTATGTATAATATGTATGCCATATAACATAATTGAAAAATGAGAGTAGCAGATAATAAAAGAAAGTGCATCAGGTTGGGTGTGGGAAGTAGTAGCAAGATTATTTTCCCCTTGTCCTACCCTGAACTCTTACACTTAGAATAAGAGATGTTTATGTTATTAAATTATGTTCAATCATATTATATAACATTTGATACGTTAGATAATTTTCTTAATGACACTAATGTCTACTCTCGATAATGTATTAGTGATTAAGATAACATTATTTCTTGTTGGATTAGTTTAGACGTATAAGGAATTATATTGATTAAATATGTGTATATCCAAACCTACTATTGAGTTTAATGAATTATATTCAGTTTAAATTTTGATAGAATGTCCTAATTATAAGATGGGATTATGATCATGTAGTTTAGAAACATTTTCTACACCTTGCTGATATTTATTAATTGAATAATTTTTTCTCCAGTTAGTAATGGAAGTTTGGTTATCCATGTTTGTATCATTATTTACTCTTTGATAATTTAAGTTTCGATCCTTATCACTATTCCTATGATTCAAAAATAAGTATCGACCTAGTTCATTTGATTTAATTATGTACAATACAATGATACGTATTTATCTAGAATGAATTAGTTTGATGAAATGTTGACTATACACGAGTTTTGATTTTTTATAAGTAAAAATGTTTAGATTAGGATAAGACCACATTTAATAGTGTGTGTGGGTTGTATCCATACATAGAACATGAGGTCTAGGTCTCCCCTTGGCTATTAGAAGATAAAATAGAAATAGCTCACAAGGAGAAAAACAAAACCAAAAAGAGACACAAATTAGAAAAACTAAAAACAGACCACAAGATCCCAAGAGGAACCCAACATGAACAAAGAAACAATCCCATAATTAACTAGTGTGTAAGCTATCATAAATAGAGGGAGTAGAGACCTAGGACTTAGAAACAACTAATTTTTAATGGATCAAATACCAAAAGGTAGCTACCATATTTGATTACTATGGCAATCAGTCAGTTATAACTAGACCAAAAACTAGACTAGACTAAAGGAGCCCTAGGCCTTAGTCTCAAGAGTACTACCTGATGGGTTATGTCAAGATTTATAACTAGCTTGGATAAATAAGGAGATATAGGTCTCTAAACTACCCTCAAATTTTGTAGAGGAACTAGACTTTGACCAAAGCTAATGGAGTAAGCACCTCCTAGGTTTGGATGGGACAGTAGCCATTTTAGACTTAAAGGAGCATCAGATCTAGATATCTAAAATATCCATCCCAGTCCCACAAGGGGGAGAACATTCCAATAACAACCACTTTTTACTATTGTGGTACCCAATTGGTTTTAACTAGACCACAAAATGACTTAGGTAGACAAATCAAGAGGCCTAGGTTTTTAAATAAATCCTCCATGTATTGAGGGGATCAAAGTATTTATTTTGAGTTAATTGAGGTCCATATTGAACACAAATGGAGGTCTAGGTATCCATATTCAATCATAGAGAAATAAAACTTATAGGGTCCCAAGTAGGACCCAAAAGCAACAAAGCATATTAAAAATTAAATCAAAAAAACTGTGCTAACCACAAGAGTATGAACCAGGCCATCAAACCCATCTCTAGAGAATGATACCATAATCTTGTAGTAGGTCCAACCCTAAGTATGTTGGTACTATAAAAACAATAAAACATTCATAAAACTTTTTCCATTTCCACATTCAAGCAATGAATGCTACAAGCTAAATAGAGTTTTCCTTCCTCAAATATGGTTGAAAAATGAAGCTAAAAAAATTCATATCAATCCATAACTTTATATCCCTTAGGCTACAAGAATTAAACAATTTTTATTTTCTTTCAACATAACCCTAAGTAAAATTCATTTATAAAGCATAAACCAAAACTAAGTCAAATAGGGCATAAACTTTACCACAAGAGCTATAACAAAAATAGATACTCTTGCACTATACCTTGAACCTTCTATTCATATTTTTGACATATTTGGTCAAAAAAGAACCATCTAAGGGCCAAAAGGTAATAGCTAAATCTCTACCCATTCTGGTCAAAGGGTTAGATAATTCCATCCAAAATTTTATGAAAAATAGGGCAGCAATCCCCAACTTTCTAGGGTAGCTCTAAGGTGGACACCACAACTCACTAAGAAAAAAATGGAGATTCCATTCACCCAAATTACAAAAAACATATGGAGTATATCCTGTAATAATCACACCAATTTTATAAACTCTTTCTCTAAATGAGCTATCTAGATCCAAATGTGTCTAGATATCATAAGTCTTAGTGGATCTCAAAAGATCAGAGGAGCTCCACCAGCAATGCTCACACCACCAAAATTTTACAAGTAAAAAATCTACCTAGACACCAACCTAGATGTTCATGCAACAGTCTAAGAACTAGTGCAAAATTTGGGACTAATAGTCACTCTATCTAAATATAATTATAATACCTTATGGCCTAGAAAGACTTGATAGCCAAAAAAAAGACACTTTATACTCCAAAAGAATAGTTGCAACCAAGCTTCCTCTATTCATCCATAAATAGATATGAGTCTTCAGATTCATCTTTGTTATATCATGCCTCTTGTAAACTCATTAAAATATCATAAATGATCATCAATAGCACATCCAATCCTAAATAATCCACACCAATTCTTACAGAAGGTTCCTTGTACCATGAAAACCTTTCAAGCAATGAAGATTATGGATGCAATATAGCCAATAAAGACAAGTAGTCCATAGAGAGCTCCCCATAAGAGATAACATCTCCCAAAACTCCATGGGCCCATAGTCATTCAAACCAAGATTTGAATATAAAAATTTGGAATTCATCATTCCATAACACATGTGAATCTTCCTCATCCTAACCTCCGTCAACCTCACAAGAATCTTCCTACCTACACACAATTATGAAAATCTTCCCCCACTCCACTCTAAAATCATTCCAAATAGTAAACATGTTGAGTTAAGGTCATCTCATTATTTTATACCTCAAATATTTTCTATCATTTAATAAAAATTTAACATGTGTTGGTATATCTTACCTATGTTGTGCATACCCAAGTTACTATTTATGTATTACTCTGGATGTGTCTGAGATGAGTTTAGAAGTAGGATTATATATTGAACAAACTTTATAATAATTTTGAAAGACTGATACCCTATTCTAATCTTCTTAACAATTAAAATTATAATTTAATCATGTGTTAGATATTAAGTTTTAATCGAGACTTCTTATATTTGGTAAGAAATTATACTATTGGTTTCAATATTCTATAAATTATGTATTCATGTCTTCAAAATTCTTATTATCATGTGCATCTATCTTATTAACTTGTTGTTCCTAGACCATTAGAAATTTATAAATAATTATTTGTGGGGATCACTTGTGTTTTAATTATTAATGAGAACTATAATATTTAATATCTTTTTTTCATTGGAAACCTAAAACATGTCATCTTGAATTCTATATATGTTTAAAATCATATAACAATAATAATGTGGAAATAAATGGGTCCATTCTCATACAAAAACCCTTTCAATTAAATTACTCAAGTAAATTTTTAGAATTTTCTTGTGTACATTTATATGTTTTCATACATTTATATGACACCATTTCAAACTACAACTTATAAAAACATATTTAGAATCTTTAAAAAAAATCATTTGAATTTATTTGATGTGTCTTCGTAAATAGTTCCAAGTATTACATCATGACACACTGTAGGAATATGTTTCTCAAAATAAAAATATAAGTACCTCTATTTTTTTAATTTAAATTATTATTTCATTTGGTTACAAAAATATTAGCTAAATCCTCTCAATTCAGCATAAGATAGAAGGATTAATGTAATTTCTACTACCCTTTAAATAGACCTATGTTTGGCATATATCATCATCAATGATAAATTGTTTTATTTATAGAAAATCTTATCAATAAATTTAAATTTCACATTATTTAGTGCAAATTTATTTAAAAATAATGATCCAACCAACATGTTAAATAATTTTCCTAAACATTTCTGTAATATCCCCATTTTTAGGTTCTCTTGCATTTCAGTTGGCCCTGACCTTATAGGTGTGTGTTAGCATTATCAAAGCAGTTTGTTGATGTTTGAAATGATTTTAGGTAGTCCAGAGGACTCATATGCCACTTTTAGATGTAATTTTTGGCTTTAGGTATGGTGTCCAAGATACTTGGAGGGAGAATCTATTTTTAGTAAGTTATCTAGCTAGGTTTGTTTATCATCTTTCATCATTAGGATCACTCCTATGCAATAAGTTTTTAGTTTTGATGCATTTCAACCATTTCTAATAATTGGGTGTAATATTGACCTTTATTTAATTAATTTTACTAATGTTCTAATTTTTAATTAAAATATTTAATTAGGCACCTCAATATTATAGCTCATTGGAAAGAGAATGAAAAGATTTAAATGATGAGATGCTAAAAAGTGACTTCCAATGCCGAAAATGTTTTAAAAGTAAAATAAATCACTTTTTGGAGTCAAAAGGCTTAATAAATTAATAAAGTGATTTTAAAAGGGAGTTTTTGGAAACTTCTCTAAAAAGATTATAAAAAGGGGCTTTGAGAGCTCATTTGGATTATGCTTAATTATTTTTCTCTATTAGTGATTTGAAGATATTTTCTAAGTTCTTGGCTCCAGGATGAAAAACCTAGGGTGACTGGGTTAGGTGGTGAGACTAATCAACCCTAGTTAGTCAGGTTGGAGAGATAATATAGGTCTTTCATAGGTGTATGATATTTGAAATTTATTTATCTTTCTTGGAGGTAAATTTAAGGTTTAACATTATTATTACTTACTTTTGGAGGTTGAGATATATTCAAGTTAGGTGATTTGTAGAGTTAAACATAATGTTGAGCTTAATATGCATATTAATATTTATATTCTAAGATTATTATTTTCTACCTTCTACTAGTATGTTGTTATGGTAGATGTGGGATTTATAAATACCTAGACCTCTATCCATTTGAACAAAGATTACAACTGCAATAAAGTATTTCCAGGTCATGAGTCTTCTTATCAGGGCATGTTTAATTTATTAATAAAATGACTTATGTTTGTTCCTGCTATGAATGTAATATAAATCTAGAACCATATCATTTGTGGCATGACAAACTTCACTCCAGTTTGTGGCCTCTTAGAGATAGTAAGCTACACATAACATCACATGGGTTCTCTTCTTTTAGCTGTATGAGAGTTTTGAAAGAGATTTTTTCCTATGTTTTAGTCACTTGGCACTGAGTTTTTGAAATTTAAGGTTTTTGTACCTTCCTACAAAGATTTGAGGAAATCTTCATCACTACCATGCTTGGGTGAAATTATTCTAGGTCTGAAATTATTTATATCTACCTTATTTATTTTCTTACTCAGTGTTCTAATGCTTATGAATCATTACTTTTATTTTAACTAGGTTGTAAAGAATAATATTAAATTTGAACTATTATAAGCTCATCATGGGCATTATATTATTACAAATTATACATTAAAGTATTCACTATTAGTCCTTAATGAGTTACACTTAGGTCTGATATAGCTATTTCTACTTCACCATAAGTGTTAGACTACACTATAGTGTCAGTAGTTATCCTTGTTTGAGTGTTGTTTAATTCTAAGCACTGTATTTATTGATTATTCTACAAAAATAAGCTCAGTCTATATCATTGTGGTATGATATAAATTTTGAATGTTTTAATCTAATCTTAGTTCACCATTTTGAGTATGAACAATCTCGATATTAATTTCTAAGTAGATATATATTGTAAATAATTCATGTTTAAAGATATAATGTTAAAGTATTGACTCCCAGATTTGTCTTTGCATTACACATTGAATATCAATCAATACACATATATTATTATGCTCTGAGTTTGATAAAATGTTTCATCGATCAAGATAAAAAATGATCAAAAAACATTTCACATCTAGAATGGTACTCTAGAGTGGTATCAAAGTTGTTCATCCTACCAGTTTGAGGGGTTAATAGTAAGGTTAATTTCATATTGCTTTATTGAGTGACTAGCACTAACCTATAATAGTTGCAACTGATTTTTTGTTTGGGATTGATGAAGTCTATCTACTAGATTTTGATATAATTAAAACAAAATTTTTAGAACTATGATAAGAATCTAATAAAATTTCTAGAACATCTTGAAGTTTTAGAACCTCTTTTTGTAGAAGAAAGGAAAACATACACTAAGATAAACAACTTTACCAATTCAATGGGAAACAAAAATTTAGGTAAGAAGCTATATATTATAGGAGATAAACTTGGACACTTATTTCCATCAAAGGATGTTCTTTTCAGCTCATTTCAGGAAGTGATAAATTGTTTTCACATAGTGGATCAATCACCTTCCTAATTGATTCAAATAACTATTACTCTAGCAGTGAGTTCCTTGGGTGATCATAAGTTATTGAGACAAAGAGATAACGGGGTAAGAAATGCTATGAGTCATTATCTAAGTGAAATTATAAGGATTAAAGCTCCTGATGTTCCTTATAAGGATGATAAAATGAGGTAGATATTCTACTTGATCATTGAAAGCTTTGAGGGATTAGGTGATATCACAAGTCCATCCTTCAATAAGATGGCTAAGGTTTTAGAATTGATGGAAAAAGTGAGATCATGTATTACCATGATTGATTATGATTGTGATGATCTTATTATTCAAATGTTTCACCATTTTCTAGACACTATTATGAAGACCATGAAAAATCCATTACTAATTATGTGAGAGTCATTATGATTTCAATTATTAATGAAAGTGATGATATTTCCCACCCTATTTTATCTTTGTTATTGGTTATTCTAAAGCAAAAACATGGTACTTATGTAGCTGCTTATAACTTGGTACATAGTGTCATCAAACGATGCAAGGGTATGTTAAAGCCCTACTTGTTTGATGAAGAGCAGGTGGAAGAAGAGGAGTTCAAATCAATAGTGGTTGATGAGAGAATTCCATACCTTGTGATGGATGTTTGATAGAACCTTGGGATGACTCCTTAGAAGTGAATTTATATATTCATGTTGAGGATGTGTGTAATGAGATTGACAAAATAGCAGCCTTTAACACACCATTAGATATATCCTATGAGGTTGATTACACTAGTGCATATGATGAGCATGTTGATAGTATTTATGGTGATGTTTTACAATCATCTAATTATGATGATTCAACATCTTATCTTAGTGATGATGCTTATGATTTTTTAGATGTGATAGAACCTAATCATGATAATGATTTGGTGAAGGATAAATTTCTTCTTGATGTTGATTTGATTTATTAGGATTTATGCATGAATGAAATTGATTTTATAAAGCATGGTGCTAATTATAAATCAAGAAATTTGTATGAAGATGTTACATCTTAAGAGTCCCATCATTTGGTAGGGAAATTTAAATTAAATGAAGACATGATTATTTCAACCATAAACCATTTTGATGATACTTATATGTTAATGTCAAATTATTATTATAGTGATCCAGGTACACATAAGATCCTTGAAGACTAATTTTTCCTTGCAGACTTTTAGGGACTTAGAGAAGCATTGGTGGTAATGAAATCTAATTACCTACACCTACTTTTAGATAGGGAGTTTCTTCTCATGTTTTATGAGATTTATTTTGATGTGCTATAAGGGAAAGAAGAGGAAGTTGAAAATTTTACCTATGAGCTTAAGTTTATCGAGGATTCTTTGAAGAGAGCTCAATTATCCCTTCAAGAATAAAAAATTCATATTGATGATCTTTGTGAGGTGTTGAGCTTAGCACATTATTCATCATCTACGTCAGAAATTTAGTCAACTATGATAGTTATAACACATGAGGATGATAGTATTACTCATTATTTGAGGGAAGAGTCTCTTGTGATAGCCAAGCATGAGGAGCATTCATATTTGCATGGGTTTGAGTAGAGTTATGATTCAAATTTTTTTGATTATACACATAGTTTGATTCATGGGGATCTTAAGTCACCTCTTTAAGAGAGCCCATTGAAGGCTCAAGTCATAGATATGAATGAGAAAGTTGATCATAGACCGTGTGGACCAGCCAAAAATGAAGTGCATATAGATGTGAAGACATCAACCGTGGTTACAAATTTAGATGACAATAGTGGAATGAGTGTAAAGGATAAGATTGAAAAAGAGTATAATGATATAATGGTTATCCATGAAAAAGAACCATATAGTGCATCCATAAGTAAAATGAGCACAAGTTTCTATATTGGTTATATAGAGATTTGTATTGATAAGTATGGTGATGATAGACTCTTGTGAGGATAGTATATTAGTTCATAATGTTGTCCCATCATTTTTTCTTGAATATATTAGGGTATCTGCTAGTGGGAAAACTGATATCTATGATGATATGTTTCCTACGCAAGATAGCAAATAAAAAAATTAATTTTATGCAACTAATTATGATCATTGACCTATTGAATCATGTGAATTGAATGATTAGTTGAATGTCCCTGAAGATAATATTTTACAAAAATTAACCCACTTTGATAGCATACACAAATTCATGGAATACCTCCTCTAGATAACCCAACTTGAAGAAAGGTAGAAGAGGCTAATGGCTGGGGATGCTATACCAAATCCATGAACTATAAAACATGCTTTACAGGTAATGAAATCTGATTACCTCCATTTGATTTTAAATGGAGACCTTGCCATCAAGATTGATATGCCCTTTATGATCTGAGTTGTGAGACACCTACTAGTTCTAATGATGGAAATGGTGATATATGGAATCCAAGTGATTATTATATTATTATATTAGCCCAAGATGGTGATATTCATCTTGAGTGCATGGTGAGGTATGGTCATCAATTTTATTTTAACCCACATATAAATGAATTGACAATGTTTTTGATGACATGTAAGGATGGGTTAGATAAAGGATTACATAGTTCACTATGGTATGATGTGCTTCCATCTTCAAAAGAGGAATCCAAATCTTAGAAGTCTCCTACTTTGTTTCATCCAAATGGTTGCTCTAGAAAATAGGAATCTAAGACTTGGCTCATTTGGATTCCAATGGTTGTCAAAGTGTCACAATGAATGTCATCAATTGTTAGGAATGAGAGAGCCATTGTTGACTTTCTAATTTACTCCTATGGTGCATCAGTTTGGTTCTTTTTAAGAACAATTATTTGACGAGTTGGCCATGTTTACGTAGTATTTGATTACTTTTCTTAGAAGAGTTTTTTAGGAGGTCTCTTGTGTTGGGACTTTGTAAGATAGTGGTTTGAATAGATGGTGCTATAGATCTTTTAGGTTGACTTGGGACACTAGGATCATCCTTAGTTTTAGTTTTGTTTGATCTATTGATTATGGGGTTGTATTGGAATTGCTTGAGAACAAGCAATCTTTAGGAAGGGAGGACTATAATGTCCCCATTTTTATGTTCTCTTGCACTTCAATTGGCATTGACCTTATAGGTGTGTGTTAGTATTATTAGAGGAGTTAATTGATGTTTCTAGTGAGCTCAAGTGGTCTAGAAGACTCATATGCCACTTTTAGATGTGATTTATAGCTTATCCTATGGTCTTGTAGATTCTTTGAGGGAGCATCTATTTTTAGTAAGTCATCTACTTGGGTCCATTTATCATCTTTCACCATTGGGATCACTCTTACGTAGTTTATTTTTAGTTCTGATGCATTTCAGCCATTTTCCCTAATTAGGTGTAATATTGAGCTATATTTAATTAATTTTACTAAGGTTTCCATTTTCAATTAAAATATTAATTTGGGCACCTCAATATTATAGCTCGTTGGAAATAGAATGAAAATATTTAAATGATGAGATGCTAAAAAGTGACTTTCAATGCCGAAAATGTTTTAAAAGTAAAATAAATCTCTTTTTTGAGTTAAAAGATTTAATAAATTAATAAAGTAATTTTAAAAGGAAGTTTATGGAAAGTTCCCTAAAAATATTATAGAAAGAGGGTTTGAGATCTCATTTGGATTATGCTTGATTTTTTTTCTCAATTGGTGATTTAAAGAGATTTTTTGAATTATTGGCTCTGGGATGGAAACCTTATGGTGACTGGGTTAAGTGGTGAGACTAATCCACCCTAGCTAGTCAGGTTGGAGAGATCATATAGGTCTTTGACAGGTGTATGATATTTATAAATTTTTGGGTTTTTGTTGGAAACAAAATTAAGGGTTAACATTATTATTACTTAAATTTGGAGGCTAAGATATATTCAATTTGGGTGATTTATAGGGTTGAACATAGTGCTAAGCTTAAATGCATATGGATATCTATATTATGAGATTATTGTTTTGTGCCTTCTACAAGTATGTTGTTATGGTGGATGTGGGATTTTTGGAACCCTAGATGTCTATCAATTTGAGTAAATAATAAAATTATAAGATAGTATTGTCAAGTCATGAGTCTTAATGTGAGAAAATTGTCAATTTCTAGAGGAAGTGACTCATTTTTGTTGCTACTATGAATGTAATATCAATCTAGAACAATAGCATTGGTGGTGTGGTTAAATTCAATCTAGTTCATGGCCTTTCAAATATAGTAAGATGCACATAACATCATGTGGATTCTCTTCTTTTGGTTTCATGGCAGTTTTGAAGGATATTTATTCTTGTGTCTTAGTCGTCTAACACTGAGTGTCTGAAATGTAATGTTGTTTCACCTTCTTTGGTAGATTTGAGTTAAGTTTCATCATTGGCACTCCTTGCTAAACTTATTATAGGTTTGAAACTATTTATATTTGCCTTATTTATATTATTACTCAATCTTCTAATGCTTATGAATCATTAATGTTGTTGTAACTAAGTTGTAAACAATAATATTAAATTTGAACAATTATATGCTCATCCTAGGCATTGTATTCTTGTAAATTATACATTAAAGTATTCACTATCGGTCCTTAATGAGTTACACTCAGGTCTGATATACCTATTTATACTTCACCGTAAGGGTTAGACTGAACTATAGTGTCAGTAGTTATCCTTGTTTGAGTGTCGTTTAATTTTGAGTAGTGTATGTATTGACTATGCTACAAAAATAAGCTTAGTCTATATTATTGTGATCTGATATAACTTTTGAATGTTTTTATCTACTCTTATATGGTCATTCTGAGTATGAAAAATCTTGATAGTGATTTCTAAGAAGATATATATTGTAAATCATTCATGATTGAAGATAGGATGTCAAAGTATTGATTCCTAGATTTGTCTCTCCATTAAAAATTTAATATCAATCAATACACATATATTATTATGCTCTAAGTTTGATAAAATGTTTCAGATATCAAACTAAAAAATTATCAAAAAACATTTCACATCTCGAACAATACCCTACAGTGGTATAAGAGTTGTGCATCCTACAAGCCTGAGGGGTTAATAGTAAGGTTAATTTCATATTGCTTTGTTGATTGACTGACACTCACCTATAACAGTTACAACTCATTATTTATTTAGGATTGATGAAGTCTACATAGGATATTTTGATATAATTAAAACAAAATTTCAATAATTATGATAAGAATCTAATGAAATTTCTAGAACATCTTGAAGTTTTAGAACCTCTTTTTGTAGAAGAAAAG
Organism: Torreya grandis; assembly: GCA_037957365.1. Lineage (NCBI taxonomy): Eukaryota > Viridiplantae > Streptophyta > Pinopsida > Cupressales > Taxaceae > Torreya > Torreya grandis. The sequence continues at coordinate 399,635 of JARHVA010008201.1, read as the reverse complement.
AAAGCAGACACTAGGGAAAATAATTTTACCAGTTCAATGGGAAACATAAAATTTGGGCAAGAAGCTATATATTATAGGATATAAAATTGGATACTTGTTTCCATCAAAGGATGTTCTTTGTATCTCATTGGAAGAAGTGGTAAATTATTTAAAGAGAGTGGATCAATCACCTTCCCAATTGATTCAAATAGTTATGACTCTAAAAATGAGTTCCTTTGGTGAGCACAAGTTATTGAGGCATACAAATAAGGAGGTAAGACATGTTATGACTCATTATCTAAGTGAAATTATAAGTATTATATCTCCTAAAGTTTCTTATAAGGATGATAAAATGAGGGAGATCTTGCACTTGATCATTGAAAGCTTTGAGGGATTAGGTGATATCATAAGTCATTCCTTAGATAAGAGGGTTGAGGTTTTAGAATTGATGGAAAAAGTAAGATCATGTATTACCATGATTGATTATGATTATGATGATCTTATTATTCAAATGTTCCATCATTTTATAGACTCTATCATGAAGACCATGACAAATATATTCTTAATTATATTAAAGTCATTACATTTTCAATTATTAATTAAAGTGGTGATATTTCCTATCCTATTTTATCTTTGTTATTGGTCATTCTAAAGTAAAAACATGGTACTTCTAAAATTGCTTATAACTTGATACATAGTGCTATTAGACAATGTGAGGGTAAGTTGAAGCCCTAATTATTTGATGAAGAGTAGGTGGAAGAAGAGGGGTTCAAATTAGTAGTGGTTGATGAGAGAATTTCATACCTCATGATGGATATTTGACAAAACCCCAAGATGAATCCTTAGAAGTGCAAGCATCTATTCATGTTGAGAATATGTGCAATGAGATTAACAAAATAGTAGCCTTTAACACACTGCTAGAGCTATCATATGAGGTTGATTACACTAGTGCATATGATGAGCATATTCACAACATTTATGGTGACATTTTCTAGTCAACTAATGATGATGATTCAAGATCTTAACTTCTTGATGATGCTTATGATTTTTGAGATGCGTTATCACCTAATCATTATAAATATTTAGTGATGGATAAATTTATTCTTAATTCTGATCTAATTTTTTAAGAGTTACAAATGATAGAAACTAATTTTGGAAAGCATGGTGTTGATTATAAATAAGGAAATTTGTATGAAGATGTTAGGTCCCAAGAGTCCCATCATTTTGTAGGGCAATTTAAATTAAATGAAGAAATGATTATTTCAGCCATAAACCATTTTGATGATACTCATAGGTTAATGTCAAATTATTGTTGGAGGTCTCCAGGGACACATAAGAGCCTTGAAGAATAATTTTTACTTTTAGTCTTTCAAGCACTTAGAGAACCATTGGTGGTAGTAAAATTTAATTTCCTACACCTAATTTTAGGTAGGGATCATCTTCTCATGCTTGATGAGATTTATTTTGATGTGCTAAAAGGGAAAGAAGGTGAAGTTGATAAGCTTACCTATGAGCTCAAGGTCACCAAGGATTCTTTGAAGAGCTCTCAATTAGACCTTCAAGAATAAAAAATTTAGATTGATGAGATTTATGAGGAGTTAATCTTGGCACAATATTCATCATCCAAATCAGAAATTTAGTCATATATCATAGACATAATGCATGAGGATAATAGTATTATTCATTATTTGAGGGAAGAGTCTCTTGTGATGGCCAAACATAAAGAGCATTCATATTTGCATGGGCTTGAGGAGGGGTATGATTTGAATATTTCTTATTATACACATATTTTTCTTTATTGGGATCTTAAGTCACCTCCTTTGGAGAGCCCATAGAAGGCTCAAGTCATAGATATGAATTAGATACTTGACCATAAACCTTGTGGACTAGCCAATAGTGAAGTTCATGTAGATGTGAAGACATCAATCTTGGTTACAAGTTCAGATGACACTAGTGGAATTACTTTAAAGGATAAGATTAAAATAGAGTAGAATGATAAAATGGTTATCCATGAAAATGAACCATCTAGTGCATTGAAAAGTAAAATGAGCACAAGTCTCTATATTGGTGATGTAGATATTATTACTAATAAGTCTTATGATGAGAAGATAAACTCTTCTGAGGATAATATATTAGTTCATAACATTTTCCAATCATTTTTTATTGAAGATTTTAGGGTATCTACTAGTGGGAAAACTAATATCTATGATGATATGTTTCTTACGGATTATAAAAATCAGAAAATTCATTTTATGTAGATAATTATGATCATTAGCCTAATTATTCATGTGAATTGAAGGATCAGCAGAAAGTCACTAAAGATAAGATTGTACAAACCTTGACCCATTTTGATAACATGCATAAATTCATTGAATACCTCTTGTTGACTCCCAACTTGAATAAAGGTAGAAGGGGCTAATGGTTGGGGCTGCTATGCCAAATATGTTAACTATCAAACATTATTTATAGGTAATGAAATTAGATTACCACCATTTTATTTTTGATAAAGTCCTTGCCAGCAATATTGAAGAGAAGGCTTATAAAGCTAATGCAAAATATGCCCTTTATGATCTGAGTTGTGAGACACCTGCTAGTTTTGATGACAGGAATGGTGATATATAGAATATAAGTGATTATTATAGTATTCAATTAGCCCAAGCTGGTGATATTCATCTTGACTACATGGTGAGGTATGCTCATAAATTTTCTTTCAGCCCACATATGAATGAATTGATAATGTTTATAATGACACATAAGGATGGGTTGGATAAAGGATTACATAGTTCACTCTAGTATGATATGATTCCATCTTCAAAAGATAAATCTAAATCTTGAAAGTCTCCTACTTTATTTCATTAAGATGGTTGCTTAAAAATATATGAATTTGAGACTTGGCTCATTGGGATTCTAATGGTTATCAGAGTGGCACAATGAAAGTCATCAGCTATTGGAATAAGAAATCTAGTGTTGACTTTCTAGAGTTTACTCCTATGGTGCATCAATTTGATTCTTCTGAAGAGAAATTATTTGAGGAGTTGGCCAAGTTTACATAGTATTTTATTACTCTTCTTAGAGGAGGTTTTTAGGAGGTATCTTATGTTGGTACCCTATAGCATAGTGGTTTGAGTAAATGATGATATATATATTCTAGGTTAACTTGGGACAATGGGATCATCCTTAGTTTTTGTTTAGTTTAGTCTATTAATTTTGAGGTTGTATAGGAATTTGTTAAGGACAATAAATCTTTAGGTAGGGTGAACTATAATGTCCCCATTTTTAGGTTCTCTTGCACTTCAGTTGGTACTGACCTTATAGGTGTGTGTTAGTATTATTGGAGGAGTTAATTGATGTTTTTAGTGAGCTTAAGTGGTCTAGAAGAATTATATGCCAATTTTAGATGTGATTTCTATCTTCTCATATGGTCGTGTAGATTCTTAGAGGGAGCATCTATTTTTAGTAAGTCATTTGCTTGGGTTTATTTATCATCTTTTATCATTGGGATCACTCCTACATAGTTAGTTTTTGGTTTTGATGCATTTCTTCCATTTTTGCAAACTAGGTGTAATATTGAACTATATTTAATTAATTTTAATAAGGTTGCCATTTTTAATTAAAACATTAAATTGGGAACTTTAGTATTATAGATCATTAGAAATAAAATGAAAATATTTAAATGATCAGATGCTAAAAAGTGACTTTTAGTGAAAAAAATGTTTTAAAATTAAAATAAAACTCATTTTTGAGTTAAAAGGCTTAATAAATTAATAAATTAACTTTAAAAGGGTGTTTCTAGAAAGTTACCTAAAAATATTTATAGAAAGAGGGTTTCAGAGCTCATTTGGATTATGATTGATTATTTTTCTGTATTGGTGATTTAAAGAGATTTTCTAAACTCTTGGCTCTGGGACAAAAACCCTCAAAACTCATTTTTGAGTTAAAAGGCTTAATAAATTAATAAATTAACTTTAAAAGGGTGTTTCTAGAAAGTTACCTAAAAATATTTATAGAAAGAGGGTTTCAGAGCTCATTTGGATTATGATTGATTATTTTTCTGTATTGGTGATTTAAAGAGATTTTCTAAACTCTTGGCTCTGGGACAAAAACCCTATGGTGACTGGGTTAAGTGGTTAGACTCCTATCTAGTCAGGTTGGAGAGATCATATAGGTCTTTTATAGGTGTATGACATTTCCAAATTTGTTGGTCTCCCTTGGAGACAAATTTGAGGGTTAATGTTATTATTACTTGCATTTGGAGGCTAAGATATATTCAAGTTGGATGATTTATAGGGTTAAAATTCAGGTTGAGCTTAATATGCATATGAATATTTATATTGTAAGATTATTGTATTCTATATTTTGATAATATGTTGCTATGGTAGATGTGGGAGTTTTAGAACCCTAGATGTCTATCAATTTGAGTAAAGATTACAACTTAAAGATAGTATTGTCAGGTCATGAGTCTTCCTGTCAGCACACGATCAATTTCAAGAGGAAGTGACTCATGTTTTTTGGTACTATGAATATAATATCAATAAAAAACCATATCATTGGTGGTGTGATAAACTTAATTCCATTTCATGGCCTCTCAGAGATATTAAGCTACACAACATAATCTAGGTTCTCTTATTTTGGTTGCATGGTAGTTCTAAAGGAGATTTCTACATGTGTCTTTGTCACCTGGTACTGAGGGTCTAAAATGTAAGGTTAATGCACCATCTTGGGTACATTCTAGGAAATTTTCATCAAAAGCATACTTGGGAAAGCATATTCCAAGTTTCAAACTATTTGTATCCACCTTATTTCTATTGTTACTTAGTCTTCTAAGGCTTATGAATCATTAATGATGTTGTAACTAGGTTGTAAAGAATAATATTAAATATGAAAAATTTTAATATCATCTTGGGCATTGTCTGCTTTCAAATAAGACATTAAAATATTCACTATCGATCCTTAATGAGTTATAGTCAGGTTTGATGTAACTATTTTTGCTTCACCATAAAGGTTAGACTGCAGTGTAGTGTCATTAGTTATCCCAGTTTGAGTGTCATTCAATTTTGAGCACTTTATGTATTTTCTCTATTGAAAAGAATTAGCTCAGCCTATGTCACTATGGTCTGATATATATTTTTAATGTTTTAATTATAGAATCTGAAACTGAACCAAATTCTTACACCCACAGGTTATGAGATAACAATAGAAGAAATAGAGAAAAAAAATTAGAAACAAAGGAGCACACAAAAATATTTATTTGAAAGATACTAAATCATATCTATATTGGTTCTTGTATGAAAATAGTCACATTTCTATATTATTGTATAGATTAAAACATTTAGAGAATAAATTGAAAACTAGAAGAAAGTCTACTCATGCAAGAAGCATGCATTATTCAGTGAATTTAAAGACTATTAGTTAAGCAGTGATAACCACTCCACCAAAAATAAACCTAAACAAACTATATTAAAATTGACTAAAAATATAGTGCATGATAAAAAAAACCAGCATGTAGTTTATTCTAGAAAAATAACAAATTAAAACAAAAAATCTGTTCATGAAACACAACCATGGTTGATCTAAAAATGTAGCATCATTTTTCAACATTCTTCCCCTTTATGCAGAGAGGGCTCATGATATGATATCTAAAAACCAAAAATTGATCCTTTGAAACTACCTTGATGAATATATCTACTAATTATTCTTTTGTATTAATGTATTTCAATTCTACTACCTTATTCTGCACCAAATATTTGATAAAATGATGTTTTAAAATCAATATTTTTTGTCTTGATATGATGTACTAGATTCTTGGCCAATTTAGTAGCATTAATGTTACCACAAAAAATAATTGTATCCTTGTTTTGTATCTCTCCAATTTCCTCAAAAAAAATTCTAAGCGATAATGCTTGTGTACCTACTAAAGTGATAGCAACATAATCTAATTCTATATAAGAAAAGGTAACTATACATTTCTTCTTTGAGATCAAAGTAATCAAACTAGAACGAAAAGAAAAAAATTACCATATGTACACTTTTGATCATCCAAAATACCTCCCCAAGCAGAATCATTGAATCCAACAAGATTGAACCTTTTAAAAGAGTGGTAATGACTACCAAAATATTAAATGCCTTTCACATTCCTCAAAATTATCTTAGCTGCCTTCATATGTATTTCAAATGGATTTGTCATGTACCTTAAAACAAGTGAAATTGAATAAGCAATATTAGATCTCATGTGAGTTAGAAGTATCAAGCTTCCAATAATGCTCCTATAATTTGTCTCGTCAACTATTTCAACACCATCATCTCTACAAAACACAACTCCATGAGCAACTGGAGTGGACACCAGTTTACAATTAACCATATAAAATTTATTCAACATATCTTTGGCATACTTTGTTTGACAAATTAAAATTTAATTCTCACTTTGACAAACCTCCATTCCTAGAAAATATTTCATGAGACCTAAATCTTTCATCACAAATTCATTCATCGTAGCAACTTTGAATTCATCCTTCATCTTAGAACTACTACCCATATACAACAAATCATCAACATACAAACTTATAATAATAATATCATTACCTTCTTGTTTGTATTAAAGGCTACGTTCACTCTTACTTATTTTAAAGCCATTCTCCTAAAAATATCCATTAATTATAGCATACCACACTCTTGGTTCTTAATTGAGGCCATACAAATCCTTCTTCAACTTATAGACATGATTTTCTTTTCCTTGCACTTGAAAACCTTGTGGCAATTCCAAATATACTTCTTCTTCTAATTTCCCATTTAAGAAGTCACATTTCACATCCATATGATAGATGCTCTAATTATTTTGAGATGTTAATGAAATCAGCATTCTAATGGTCTTTTGTCTTTCGACTGGTATAAATATATCTTCATAATCAATGCCATACTTCTATACCTAATCTTTACTTATGCCTTTCAGCACTATTATACTTAATCTTGTAGACCCATGTGGTGCCAATCTTCTTCTTGTTATGTGGAATCTTTGTAAGCTCCCAAGTGTCATCCTTGTGAATAGAATCTATCTCTTCTTGCATTGATTGCATACAAACCTCATTAATACATGAATCTTCAAAACATGATGGTTCAAAATCATCCTTGGTAAGTAAATCAAAATTCACTTTCTCACCTCTTTGATTTTTATTCCTTTGATAGATGTCACTCATTATTATTACCTTCCATGTAGAACTAGGACTTGAATCTGGACATACACTTCGAATTTAACAACTAGATGAGGGAATATTTGGTGGATTTGTAGCACTAGTAAAAAAAATAATATTGGGATACCCATGATCAATATCATCAAGAATAACATCATTTAAAACATATTTTGACTTATTCATATGGCCTTTTTGATGACCATAAACTCCCCCTTCATCAGAATCACATCTTGTGACACAATAAGCATATTAGTGAGAGGATTGTATAACCTGTAAGCCTTAATTTCCTCATTATATCCAATAAAAATACATTACTCACTTTTGGGATCTAACTTTTACCTTTTTTGATCAAGAACATGAGCATAGGCTAAACAACCAAAATTTTTGAAATAATTAACATATGGCTTTTTCTCGTACCAAGTTTTATATAGAGTCATTCTATCAAGTACACTAGTGGGACTCTGATTGAGAATATATACAATTGTAGCAACTCCATCTCCCCAAAAATAATTGCTTAATCCCTTTGTTTATACCATACTCTGTGCCATCTCCACCACAATACAATTCTTCCTTTCAACTACACCATTTTGTTCAGGTGTGTAGGTAGTGTTGAGTTGTCTTCTGATTCCATACATATCAAAATAACCTTGAAATGATTTTTAAAAAAATTCTCCACCATGATCAGTCCTTAAGAATTTGATTTTTCAACATTTTTAATTTTCCACAAGGGCTCTAAACCTCTTGAACGTCTCAAGGGCTTCACCTCTAATCTTAAAAAAATAAACCCAACACTAAAGTGCATAATCATTAATAAAATTAATGAAATTTGATGATTTACCCAAACTCTTTATCTGCATAGGAACACAAATGTGTGAATGAACTAACTGAAGTTGATAATGGGCGCTCCATGCATTGCCTTTTCAAAATTTCTCTCTTGCATGTTTTCCTTTAGCACATCCTTCACAAACTTATTTATGTTCTTCAAACTTCGGCAAAACAAAAACTAATGCTTGTGATGTTATAATCTTTAAACTACAAACATTTAAAAGCCCATACCTAAGATTCAACAACCAACTTGTATCCTCATATGCCATAATGGCAAGCTACTATTATGTTCACAAAACATCAGTGGGAACATCCTATTCTTTGCCATAGGCACAAATTTAACCACTATATTTTGCTAATTCTTATCATAAATTATACATTTCTAATATTCAAACATAACTTTATAATTCTTCTCACACAATTTTCTAACACTCAAAAAACTATGCTTTATCTTTGGAGTGTAATAAATGTCTTTAAAACTATTCATACCTTATTTTGTGTGTACTTCCATAGATCCTTTTGTAGCAACCTATAATTATTTGTCATCACATAGCTGGATCTTGGATTTGAAACTTTCATCCATTGTTGTAAATAACTTCTCATTCCCTGACATATGGTCAAAACATCTAGAATGTAAATATCAAACATCTTTGATATTATTTTCAGCTTTGGCATAGGATACAAATAAATGATATAGAGGATTATCATCACGTTATTGAGCATAATGAAAACTTTTACCTTATTTAAATTTGTAATCCCTTTCAATGTGGCCATAACTGTTACAATGGTAACATTGGAAATTTCTTTTATTAAATCTGCCTCTACCTATTCTTCTAGAACCACCTCTTCTTCTTGTGCCACCTTTGCCTCTATTTCACTTGATTGATTCTTATTTTAACCTCTACCTTGGCCTTGATTATTGTTATTTCTATCGTAGACATAATCATTACTTGTGATTTGTAATTTGGATGAAAAAAGTTTCTCATAACCTTCAAATGAACCTCTTAATCTCTCTTCATTATACATAAGAGATACAACTAGGTGATTAAATTTAAGGGTAGACAAATTCTTTCTTTACTATATGATTATGGCAACATGGTTCCACCTTGGTGTGAGAGTCCTCAACACCTTTTTTATCACAACCTCATTGTTCACAATTTCACCAAGTGTAGCCATCTTATTGACCATGTTGGGTGAATATTTTGTCACCAACAAAATGGTATAAAAATGGTGATTTAATCCATAGTGTGATGAGATAAAATCTCTCCTCAATGAAAGGGGAGGCTCCTTTTTATTGTTAACTAACACAACACCTAATTATTTACACTTATTTAAAATAATTTTATCATAGTGTGTGTTATCATGTCATCCAATTCTTCTTTTTAAGAATTGATGTTAAATCAAAAACTTGCTTCCATTCTTTGTGATATACTTTAAATATCTAAGATCACTTGATGAACCAAATATAACTGATATTCAAATTTGTTAGCTAAAATATTAACAATAATAATACCAATAGAATAAACTTCAAAGATAGAATAAGGTGCAACCCAAAGTCTTCACCTTATTTCCAACAAAGATAAAAATTATCAAAGAAGAATAACTCACAACCCAAACTCTCCTCAGTAATTCACTTTCAATGTGAACATAAACCCAGTAACTAAAAAGTAGCTCAAAGACTCAAAAATTAACTTCCTAGCACCTTCTATCTTATAGAAATTTCACACCACAATTCACTCAAAGTAGAAGAAAATGCAATGGAAAAGACAAAATAACATTCCTAATACACCATAAGTATATTTCAACACAAATTTTGAAAGATCACTTGATTTTCTTATATTGAATGATTTTTTTGATTTAGAATCTAAACACAAAGTTTTAAAATTATTTCTTAACTCAGTAGTATTTCCCCTCTATACTAATTGGTATTTATTTTTACAAAGAACATCCTCTTATTTATAGAGAGGATCTAAAAAAAAAAAAGGAAAAACATAAATATTTGACTTATTCAAAGACAGAGTCCAATTTGACTTAGGACTATGTGCTTTTCCTACGTGTAATTTACATTGAACAAAATTACATAGAAAATTTATAAAAATAATTTAAGTGTCCTTAGACATAAAACTTTTTTCATTTTTATTCTTCTCTAAATAGGATTTGTATCTCTACATGGTGGCTTGAAGCTCATTCTTAACTGGCCCTAATTTACTTTTGGAGATGGCAAAAACCCTTATGACAGAGTCTTTTAGATTAACGAGCAAGTCCTTACTTTTATTTGAGATCTTCTATAATTTATCTATTGTCACTTAGAATTTAACCAGTCTGTCAATGGAGTCTAGTGTGTATGTTCTTATTTTGGCCTCTGTGAGAATTCAACTGCGTCCACATGACCAATCTCTGCATCTTCAATCTATTCCATATTTGATTCAACCATGAAAATATGAAACACACTTTGAAATTTGTACCTCATTGTATTCTTGGTAGGGGAACTACCAAACATTGAAATGGAAACTAAAATGCATGCTCAGAAGATAGATCCATGTGAAAAATAAGGAAACTATAAAAATGGAAATAGGAGAAGTGTTGATGAGGTTGAAAATGGTGAGGAAAGGAGTGTAAAAGAGCTAAAAAATAGTAAGGAGAAAAATAAATACAAGCAATAAAAATAAATAATAATAATAATAATAATAATAATAATAATAATAATAATAATAATAATAATAATAATAATAATTATATATATATATATAATGTAACTAATATATTCATTAATTACCACAAGCAGTGGGCTTAGGTGCAGGGTTAGAGAAAAATTATGACCTTGCATATGTAAAGTCGAGAAAATTCTCTTGCATTTCATTTGCAAGTTCAGGAAAATTCTCCCTCATTACATATACAAAGTCAGGAAAATTATCCTACATTGCATATAAAAAGTCAGGGAAATTCTCCTACATTACATATGCAAAGTTAAGAAAATTCTCCCTCATTACATATGCAAAGTCAAAAAAATTATCCTACATTACATATGCAAAATCAAGAAAATTCTCCCTCATCACATATGCAAAGTCAAAAAAAATCTCCTACATTGCATATGCAAAGTCAAAAAAATTCTCTGACATTGCATATGCAAAGCTGGGAAAATTCTCCCTCATTACATATGCAATATTAGGAAGATTCTCCTACATTGTAGATGCAAAGTTAGGAAAATTTTATCTCATTACATATGCAAAGTCTAAAAAATTCTTGTACATTGGATATGCAATGTTAGGAAAATTCTCTGACATTGCATATGCAAAGTTAGAAAAAATTGTTGACTTTGCACAAAACATATACAAGGTCAAAAAATTTCTCTGACACAACATAAAAAGAAATAAAGTGTAGTTCAAAGAAAATTCTCTGAACTGGATGGGATGCAAAATTCCCTCAAGAGATCAACTTTATTCGAAAAAAAATGTAAGGAGGTAGATATTTGCCTCATTTTTCATGTTTAGAGATAATTGGATACTAAATGGACAAGTTTCAAAGGGGTTATCCCATGAATTGAGCTTGCTAAATTCAAGGATAACAACTGATTCTGACTGGGGAATTTCCTTCAGGCATTATTTGATTTTCTTAAAAGAAAGAGAAACCTAGAACTCTAAGTGCCTTTCTCCATTAGGTTACGAAGTCAAGAAATAAACAAGATGAAAAATAAAACACAATAGAAATATACAAAATGTACAAACTTATTTGTATCTTTACTGATTGAAAAGCCTTAGATGTTATCGTTTGATAAAGCGATCATGTTTATCAATTTTTTTTCCAAAGAAACTAATCCTTTGGGAATTTTATTTCCTTTAAGCTAGAAAATTTCTTCACCAGTTTCCTTAATCACCTCAGAGATTGATTCTTGAGGAGTAGAATTACTCCCCTCAAAGTCTGACTCACTAAATTTTTTTGCCTTCTCCAAAAAGGCATCTTCATCTATGGTCAAGAAGTAAGTGCCTATTCCAAAGGCTTTGAAGAGATTCTAAGCTCTTGGATCCTCAGTATTCATCATAGTATACTTCACTTTCTTCTTTGGATGAAACTTCCACATAACACCTTTAACATGTATTCTAACCTCAGACTAATCCATGTTGATTTCACCACCAACATCTTTGCAAAATTTGTGTCCTAATAAAACTCCATATGATGATGTAACATTAGCTAATAGAACCATTATTTTTATCCTTTTTTTTGGAAATGTGGCTAATGCAAATTATGTATCTTTGGTTTATCTTATGAGAGGGACTTGTTTAGTTTCCATTGAGAAATAATAGATAAAAGTTTTTGGAAAAGTTATCCCCAAGGTAATAGCTACTTTGGTCAGCATCACATTGTGGGAGGCACCCAAATCAATAACACAATTACTAATCTTATAACCATTGACAAATAAGGAAATATAGAAGGGATCTTTTTTTAAGAATTAGATGCAAGAGTTTTAATAGAGTTATTTTGCTTTGGTCTTGGCTTAGGGTCAATTAGTACACTCTTACATGAAGTCTGATCAGGATTGATCCCTTTACCCTTTACAAATATTGCTAATATTTTAAATTTTTCAAGATTATATTGGAGGTACTTAGCCTCTAACATTTGGATTTTTGTCTTCTTGTCATGGTCAATGATATCAAAAGCTAAAAATGGGGCATCTAAGGAAGAAAAGGTAATTTCATTTTCAAGCTTCGGGTTTTGGGCACTAGGTCTAGATGTTGAAGGATAAGTGGAATGATGAGGATTACTTACTTGTTTATCTACCACTATGTATTTTGGTTGAACAAGAAAAAGAGTTCCTCTTTCAGTAATAGTAACCTCTTTGCATGGTTTATCTTTTCTCTTATATATATCAACCTTATGTTATTGATTTGTTTGACTTGGTGAATGGGTAAAGACTGCATAAGATTCTCCTTGTATATCTTCTTCTTATTTAGCTTCTTCTTCTTCAAATTTCAGAAACTTGATATCAGAGTCGCCAACTTCCCCTTCTTCATCTCCAGTGAATGGAGTTTCATCTTCTTCTAGATCATATTCCAACTCTGGAACATCATCATTTTTAATTTTTGACTAATTGACTATTGCATTATATGAAAGTGCCTCCAATGCAAGCCTTACTTATGGTGAAGGAAGCTTATTTTGATTTTGATTTCTTGCAGCATTGTTAGAATAATTAGAATCATTTGGATATGTTATACTTGGAACATCTTTGTATGAAGGAAAAGACATGCCTTAATATATTTATTTCTTAAGTTCAACCAACTCATTTTCTAACTTTTAAACCATAGAATTGATAGTTCTAAAAGAAAATGAAGTTGTAGAAGGCTACCCTCTAGGATTGATAGAATTATTTCTCACCTTCCCTACTAGGATTAAATCATCTTCTAATTTAGTTGCCAAATTTTGAGCATCATCAAGAATAGCTAGAAATACTCTTTGCAAAAAAAAAGTAACCTCAGGCAATTGAGAATTAATGAAGAAACATTTCAAATTCTTAGGTGTAGGTTAAACAACTACTATAATTATATTCCTTAACTTATAAATATTTTCCATGAACTCACATATAGGATCATGTGATTCCTTATTCAATTGTGTGAGTTGAGCCAACAAGCCATAAATATCTTTTGTTGGCTTGAACCTTGCCTCAAACATAGCCTTGAATGCAGCCCAACTTGTGATAGTTCCTATTGTAAGATGATAAAACTAATCAATAGCAACACCTTGGAGTGTTTCTACAAATAATATTACAAAAACATCTTCATGTTCCACTCCAAGAACTCCATATGTAATTTATAACATGGAAATATGTTCATTCAGATGTTGCTTTCCATCACCATAAAACATAGGAAAAAAATTTCTTGAGCCATGAGGTAGTTCATGAGATGGTGGTGCCAAATTTAATAGACCAAAAATAATCCCCTATGGACCTTGAGTAGCTATTATATGTGGATTATAGGGAGGAATAACAAATCCCTACAAAGTTAAAATTGGAAATACCTTACAAAAGTTAGAAGCTTCCCCAAATATAGGAGATCTTGTATTGGTAGGTGGAAAACTTCTTATACGTTGACCTTGAACGTGTAAGTAAAAGCTCAAAGTTGCATTCTTACAATAACTCAAACATTATTTTCCTTCAACCATGAATGTAGCTTTATTCCTCTAGATCATGAAAATACTTAGAAATAAAAAGGATAAACTATAGAAAGTAATAGCAAACAATACGTTGTTGGTCTTATGTCAATCGAATGAATGTAGAGCTTGGTTGCTTGTTTGTATTCCTCAAAAGAGTCGCTAAAAAATATTAGGTGAATATTTTGCCATTGATACAATGGTATCAAAATGGTGATTTTAGTCACAGTGTGATGAGATAAAATCTCTCCTCAATGAAAGGGGAGGTTCACGTTTATTGTTAACTAGCACAACACTTAATTATTTACACTTACTTAGAATAATTTTATCATAGTGAGTGTTGTCATATTATCTATTTTTTTTTTTAGAATTGATGTTCAATCACAAACTTTCTTCCATTCTTTGTGATATACTTTGAAAATCTAAGATTACTTGATGAACCAAATATAACCCATATTCAAAGTTGTTAGCCAAAACATTAAGAAGAATAATACCTATAGAATAAAATTGAAAGATAGAATAAGGTTCATCCCAAAGTCTTCACTTTATTTCCATCAAAGATCAAAATTATCAAACAAGAAAAATTGGCAGCCCAAAGTCTCTTCAATAATTCACTGTCAATGTGAATATAAACACAGTAAAAAAAAAGTAGCTCAAAAACTCCCAAATTAGCTTCCTTGAACCTTTTGTCTTGTAGAAATTTCACACCACAATTCACTGAAATTAGAAGAAAATGCAATGGAAAATACAAAAAAACATTCTTAATACATCACATGTATATTTAAACACAAAGTTTGAAAGATCACTTGATTTTCTTATATTGCATGAATTTTCTGATTTATAATATGAATAGAAAGTTTCAAAATTGTTTCTCAACTCAATAGAATTTCCACTCTATAGAAATTGGTGATTCGTTTTACAAAGATTATCCTCCTATTTATAGAGAGGAGCTAAGAATAAAAATAGGAAAAACATAAATATTTAACTTATTCAAAGACAGAGTCCAATTTGACTTAGGACCGTGTACTTTTACTACGTGTAACTTACATTGAACAAAATTAAATATGAAAAGTTACACAAATAAACTAAGTGTCCTTAGACACAAGAATTTCTTCATTTTTATTCTTGTCTAAATATGACTTGTATCTCTACATGTTGGCTTAAAACTCATTCTTATTTGACCTTGATGTACTTTTGGAGATCATAAAAACCATTGTGATGAAGTCTAATAGATTAACTAGTAAGTCCTTACATTTATCCAAGATCTTTTGTAATTTATCTATGGTCACTTGGAATTTAACCAGTCTATCAATGGAGTCCAGTGTGTATGTTCTTGGTTTGGACTCTATAAAAATTCAACCATTTTCACATGGCCAATCTCTATATCTTCGATCTAGTCCATATTTGATTCAACCACGAATGTATGAAACACATCTTGAAATTTGTATCTCATTGTCCTCTTGGTAGGGGAACTATCCAATATTGATATGGCAACTAAAATGTATGCTTGAAAGATAGAAACACATAAAAACTAGGGAAAATGTGAAAATGGCAATAGGGGAAGTGTTGACAAACATGAAAATGGTTAGGGAAGGAATGCAAAAGAAATCAAAAATAGTGAGGAGGAAAATAAACACAAGTGGTAAAAATAAAACTAAACAATAAAAAAAATTAAGTGTAATATATATATATATATATATATATATATATATATATATATATATATATATATATATATATATATATATATATATATATATATATATGGTTAGGGAAGGAATGCAAAAGAAATCAAAAATAGTGAGGAGGAAAATAAACACAAGTGGTAAAAATAAAACTAAACAATAAAAAAAATTAAGTGTAATATATATATATATATATATATATATATATATATATACATATATATATATATATATATACATATATATATATACATATATATATATATACACACACATATATATATATATATATATATATATATATATATATATATATACATATATATATATACATATATATATATATATATACATATATATATATATATATATACATATATATATATATATATACATATATATATATATATATATATTACCACAAGTGGTGGGCCTGGCTGTAGGGTCAGAGAAAAATTATGACCTTGCATATGCAAAGTTTGGAAAATTCTCCTACATTGCATATGAAAAGTCAAAAAAATTCTCCTACATTTCATATGCAAAGTTGGGAAAATTATCCAACAGTACATATGCAAAGTTAAGAAAATTTTCCTACATTGCATATGCAAAGTCAGGAAAATTCTCCTACATTGCATATGCAATGTTGGGAAAATTATCCATCATTACATATGTAAAGTCGAGAAAATTATTCTACATTGCATATGCAAAGTCAAAGAAATTCTCCTACATTGCATATGCAAAGATGGAAATTTTTTTTGACATTGCATATACAACGTTAGAAAACTTCTCCCTCATTACATATGCAAAGTCAAGAAAATTTTCCTACATTGCATATGCAATGTTTGGAAAATTCTCCCTCATTACATATGCAAATTTGATAAAATTCTCCTACATTGCATATGCAAAGTCAAAAAAAATATCAAGCTTTACACAAAACATATAGAAGGTCATAAAAATTTTCTGACATAACATAAAAAGAAACAAAGTGTAATTTGGATAAATTTTTCTGAACCACATGGGATGTAAAATTCCCTCAAAATATCAACTTTTTACGAAAAACAAATGCAAAGAGGTAGATATTTGTCTCATTTTGCATGCTTAAATATAATGGGCTACAAAATGGACATGTTTCGTAGGGGTTATCCCATGAATTGAGCCTACTAAATTCAAGAATAATAGACCACATATTTTACTCTGACATAATAGGTACTCACACTTTCAGCTTTTTGCATCTTCAAATTCTTGAATTCTCTATTCAATGTCTATAACTTGACAACCTTGACTTGAAAACTACCTTGGTAAGATTTTTTTAGAGTTTTCCAAGCATCCTCAACTCTCTTTACTCTTATAATTCTCAGAAATAGGCTGCTATCTAGATCTATTTGACTATGAAACAAGGATTGAGCATTCTTCTTAGTAGCCTCCTTCATTGTTTTATCATTGGTTTCGAGGGAATTCCCATCAGCTAGCTCTACATAACCTGATTCAACAATATTCCATAAATATTTTCCTATAAAAAAAGTCATCATTTTGAAGCACCAATAATCATACTCATTTCCATCAAATTCTGAAATGGGCAAGGAGTTAGAATTTGACATGGTAAACTTTTGGCAAAATTCCAACCACTAATTATGAAATTCAAAAGAAAAAATTTGGTTCTGATACTAGATGTAGAATCCAAAACGAAATAAAATTCTTGCACCTATAGGTTATGAGATAATAGTAGAAAAAATAGAGTAGAAAACTTAAGAAAAAAGAGGCACACAAAAATCTTTATTTGTAGGCTACTAAATCATATCTATATTGGTGCTTATTAAAAAAGAATTATATTACTGCATTGTTGTCTAGATCATAGCATTCATAAAACAAATTTAAAACTAGAGGAAAGTCTACACATGCAATAAGCATGTGTTATTCAGTGAATTTAAAGACTGGTAGTTAAACAATGATAACAACTTCACCAAAAAGAAACCTAAATAAACTATAATTAAACTAAATAAAAATATAGTGCATGGGATAAAAACAAGCACGTAGTTTATTCCATAAAATTAACAAAATAAAACTAAAAATTTATACATGAAACAAAGCCATGGTTGAACTAAAAATTCAGCCTCAATTTTCAAAATTAATCTACTCTTAGTTGGTCATTCTAAGTATGAACAATTATAATGGTAATTTCTAAGTACATATATATTGTAAATCATTCATGTTTGAAGTTATAATGTTGAAGTATTGATTCCCATATTTAGCTCTACATTACACATTGAATATCAATAAATACTAATATTTTATTAAGCCTTGATTTTGATAAAATGTTTCATCTATCAAACTGAAAAATGATCAAATAACAATCCACATCTGGAATAGTACTTTACAATTTCCATGTTATATTTATTAAAATATAATATTAAAAATAACCATTTTAATTATAAAAATGTAGATATTTCAAAGGAGGCACAAAAATAAAATTTTAAAAATTATTAATTTTGAGTTTAGATTAATTATTTGTTGCACACAAAATAATATATATACAAATATACATTAATGGATGAAAATAGTATTTAATAATATAATGTAAATTTTTAAGGTGACATTACAATCATTTTATCATGATAGACTTTGGTCAATGATAAACGACAATCATTTGAAACGACTCTTTCAAGACATGGATTACACAACTTAATATCTTTTGTTTGTTTGCGGGAAATATATTCCAAGCCTTTCAATACAAATATAAATAAATTGGATGATGTTATATTTAAAGGCACGTTTAGAGATGATTTTTAGTTTGCCAACACAATGTTCATTGATTGCAATTCTCAGAGTTATTTGATTACATAAAAAAACTTGAAAATGAGTTATGCTCCTCCAAATAAGTAAACTAGAAATGAAATTTAGAAACACAAAAAACACTGGAGAATCTAAATGACATCTATCATCACATTCTTGCCAACAGTTGTGCAACATTGTGTAGAAAAGTTAGATATTAAAGAAATGGATACAACTTTGATAAATGGTTCTTTCAAGTGTATTGATTGATTATAAATTATAATTTTAATAATATTATCATCAATTTCATCCAAACCAGTTCCATATTATTTCAAATGTAGTCCAATTTATTTAAAATTTATGAATTTCAAAATATAAATAATTTGAGCTTATTTCTTTCAAATTATTTATAACGAGCATGAGTTATTTTAAATATTTTGTTTAATATTATTTTTTTAAAGTCCATATTTGTCTGAGTTATTAAAAAAAAAGTTAAATTCAGTTTAAAATGATTTACACCAATAAAAAATAGATTTCTTAGATGTTTATTTGTAATAATTGTAACTTATTTATGATAAAATCTAATACAAAACATTCTCAAATTATTTCAAATATAGTCTAATCTATTTTAAATATAGTCTAGTTAATTTTTATAAATAATTAAATTTATTTCAAATATATTGATTTTACATTGAAAATATATTGACCTCGATCCAAATTCATTTAATATGTGCATTTTATTTATGATGAGCTTATTTTTATAGTCCAATTGAAATTAATTTGTTTATAATTTTATAATGGTTTAAGTTATTTTTAAAAATATTGGTTGGAAATAATTTGGATTAATTACAATTACGTTAGAGGGCTGTGGATTAATTTTATATCAAAAGGTATTATACAATGACATCAAGGCATGGAGTTTCATGTAGTATCCGATATAAATATATATATATATGTGTGTGTGTGTGTATGTATATGTATGGTCAACATAAATACAGGATAAGAAAAAATAAATCTTAAATATAATCGATATAAAAAAAATAAAAATAAAACATTAATAAAATGACATAAAGATATATATATTAATTTAAAAAAAAAAAACCACCACCTAAAAACCTAGAGAAATAAAAAGAGAAAAGCAGAATAAAAGTGCAATAAATAAAATTTAAGGTATGTAATTTTTGTTTCAGAAATATAAGGAACATGGATTTATCAAAGATGTGTATTAAAATAATTATATATACTCCGAAACCAGATTCATTATTTTAGTTCTTATCTATATTCCAACAATAGTTGTTGAAATAGTTGTGTCTACTCTGATCTTAAAAAAGATAATGTTGCAGACAAATACGTATGCATATGGCTTTACTCTGAGAAACCAAAAATAAAAATAATGCTCTATGCGAATTTATTTATATCGCAGTGGCCTGGAATCAACACCAGTAACCAAATAAAATGTGTTATTATAAGACCAGTGTTTATAAAAATAACAATAATTATTTCCTTCAATTATGTCACACACCCACTCAAATATTCTCATTGGTATTTACGTCCTTATGTTGAATGTGGATGTCCTTCCGCTTCATTGACATGTAAGTAATACTATTTGGTATTCAGCTTGACTTAGGATTTTTATTCGATAAATGTGAAATTTTATGGTCTATAATATTTAAACCAATCAAATCCACACTTGTAAAGTAGGTGTGCGGACGCGTCATTGTTAAATTGTGGCTGATATTCTTATCCTATCTGTGGATCACTTATATAGTATTGAGCTTTATTGTTTTAGTCGATGAATGTTTTAATTTTTAGAACTAATACCATGGTCTCAACAATAGTGCATCGCTTTTAAATATATACTTGGGTAGTTTCTTGGTCTGTCCTTTTAATAATTCAGAGCACCAATTTCAGATGAAAAATAGGGACTGTGTACAGGAAATGTTGAAAACTATATATTTAATGAGTTCCCTGAATGAAGTGGGACCTTTATTAATACTTTTAATTTTATTAAACTTTTAAATTTTATAAATTATTTTATTAAATTATTAACTTAATAAAAATTATACAATTTAGATTATGGTTATTATGCTTTTTTTCATTCGCTCTATAAATTGAAGCACTTTCTTTAACTACACACTTTCCCTTCGTTGTTTTTTAAATTAATCATTCCGTTTATATGTTTCTAATTATTATTTTTTTTTTAATAAAAGAGGGGTAAAAATTTATTCAAACAAAGGCAAAAGAAGTACAAAGCAAGGGCATTATCCAACCCTGTCAATATCCATTAAGTGCTCCATCTTTTGAGACAAATTCAAGGGTAATTGATCCCTATCCACAATGTTCCAATTTTGCATTCAATCAGAGGCCCATTTGGCCAAAAAATCCACTACACCATTCCATTCTCTAGGAATGTGATTAAAAGTAACAGAATCTAAAGAAGCACATAGACTAAGAATCTGTTTAATAATCAAAGTTGCATGCCAATTGACATCTTTTAATTTCCACCTATCCAACAAAGTCACCACCACCTAAGAATCAGGGTCACAAATTATACTTTTCCACCCAAGTTCATAGCCACGCTCCATTGCATATAAAATGATAAGAGCCTCCATCAAATTGGTAGTATATAGACCCTTATAAACTAAAAAGATAAACTATATAGTCCCAAAGTTATCCCTCCCAATTCCACCTATACTAGCAGGACTAGGATTTCTCCGAGAAAAACCATTGGTGTTGATTTTCAAAATGCCTTGACGACGACTCCAACGGCCCTCCCTATTTATCTTCTAAAGAGGATGTCTGCATCTATTTATCATGACTTGTCCAACACCTCATTCAAGAGGAAGATTGACGAGATTGCAACAAACATTTATTTCTAATTATTCTAAGGTTACGTTGAAAACTATATTTTTTTCATAGGTTTTTTAATTAAAACATTATGTTTTTTTTAATGTTTTTTATTACATTTTTTTCTCCAAATACTTAATATTTAACATATATAACTTAATATTTCATAGATACTAGTCATATTATTAAATAGTGCTTATCCTAGATAAATCTAGCATACTAATGGTATGCCCAAAAAATACAACTTTGTATTGTCTTCATCAACAAACTATTTTTTTTTAATTAATTATAGACATAATGTGTAACTTTATCATATTTTAATCTTATTAATTTTATGTTAGTCTCAATTTTAATTATATAATTATAAGACAAGATGATCCATTTAGAATATACTCAAAATAACCATTTATTTTCTAAAAACATTATAATATTATAATCTCAGTAATTTTATGTGAATCTCATTGGTTTTTGTTATGATCATAGGACATGGTGACACATATATCACACAAGCACTATTACCATTTGTTTTCAAAAAAATTGTAGGTATGGCTGGGCTAAGGTTGAATTTTTAAAATGAGGAGCAATAAAGAGAATATCAAAGGGAATATTTAAGGCAAAAATGAAAACTAATTTTAGATATATAAAAAATAGGAATAAATAAAACATCAAAATGATTACGCTAGAAGAAGAATTATTAGATACATGGCTGAATTGAAAGTTGAAGAATTAGATTTCAAAAATTGACAATATGTAGATACAATGAGAATAGGTTGTCCACAAAAATCTCAACATGATAAATATGCATTAAGAATTAGAGTAGAAATACAAATTCATCTAGGTAAATTCATTAAGTATGAGAGGAAAAAAAGACATGAATGTAATCTTGAAGTACCTTAGAGATACTATCATCTATCATATGATAATGTTGATGTTGATTCAAAACACATAAATTTAATATCCATAGATTGTGTGATCAAAACACAATAGGATGCAGCTCAATATGCAATGAATGTTCATGTTATAAATAGTGATTTACAAGAAGAGTTAACGTCACAAACAAGAGGAAGATGAAGAATATAATATTAAAAAATTGATGGAGAATAAAATACACCCAATCATAATGCATTGTTGGAGAGAGATTTTAATGCTTTCCAAATGCTATTTCAACATACTCTATATAATTTTGCTTCACCAATCATTTTTTATATTTTTTAATAAATTTACCTTCTAATTAAATTTTCCCAAACACCTAAAAGCCCTATATGAAGTATATGTCAATAAAAGAACCACCATAATCAATTTTTAGCATCAAACTATATGGATCCTAGGCCACAAACACCATAAATCCCGAACTTGACACAAGTTGAGGAAATTTTTATAGTTGTGTCAATCCAATCCTACAAGCAACACACATAGCTAGATATTAGTGTAAATATAAAATAAAATTAATAAGCTTTCCATGAGAAGTAAAATAAATTAAAAAAAAATCTCCACACAAAATACAATATTTATTGATGATTATTGTTTGGATGGGGGATCAATGTAGAAAAAATCAAAACTTTACAGTCAATATATAATGAGTATATAATGCAGTAGTATATAAAATAGAACATAAAAAATCTATTCAAATGTTCATATTGATGAAACTGCTCTTATTGAACCTCCACCCAACTTTAATGAAAATTTCTTCAACCAAGTAAATTTTGTCAACATGGAGTTTGGATTTTGATGTGAATAATATTTTATTTGTAGGTCCAGTGATGGATATGGATGAAATAAATATCAATATTTGCATGACATTAATGGACTCAAAACCACCAAATTTCCAAAGATAGATGGAACTAAACCATGCATGGGTGAATAAACCTAATGTAGATCCTGGAACACTAATTTAATTATTAAGGATTAGAGCATCTTATATAAACTAGTATGCCAAATTATGATTTCTTGGTATGAAATTTTGAATATTATTTATTGATGGAAGATGTGATTGGATAGAACCAAAGTTGAGATGAATACACATATATAAATTTGATAAACATATGTTTCAACATAGGGATCACCATTTTGGCTAACATCCACAATTTGGATATTATATGATGAACATGATCATGATAAATCATTCATAGAATTATTTAATAGTGTATGTGAAATAAATACTTCAAGATATGTCAATTTCCATAAATGAATTGCATTATCATATTGATAATGTACCCCACTCACATTTAGATTATCTTATGATGTGGTTTAGAAATGACTTGAGTGGTAAAAGGTCCTATCGGTAAAAACATCATGGTGAATTAATTGAAATGCTACCTCAACATAGGTTACCTACCATTTTATTCACTTTAAGTGTATTTCATATCTATTGGCCTCGTTTGCATGTACTAATACTAGGAAAAGAACCAATAGTTCTGTGACAAACCCAAAAATGGCATAAATATGATATTATTTAATATCCTCATATAATGGTACATTGCATGTACTTATGACATAAATTTCCATAAGGAGATATAAAAAAAAGGAATGAAAGTAAAATATTACTATTCTATATACGAAAGGTAACATAGACGTTCATCACAGGCACATATTCATATGGTTATAAGGAGAACCAAATATGTAAAATATTGATTAGACAAATGATCATGAAGAAAAAATGATGATAAATACTTAAATTCTATTGTTCACACATGGAATCCTTACGAAGATCCACACTAAACACATGTACATGTATGTCATCAATCCTCAACAAATCTATGTTTTATATAATTATTTTTATTTTATCAATATAAATAATAAGTTATTATATATTATGAATTGTGTGCATTATAAAATTTTATTCAACATCCATGTCTTCAAAATATTAAAAAAAAATACACAAATCGATATGGAACGTGACTATGAAGAACTAATCAATAGTGTAAAATGACATACAATATGTAGAGAGGGTGTTTACCTACATAAGAAAAGAGAAAGGATGGTTTGTAGGTAAGATGTTGAATCAGTAAAATAGTCTTATTTTATAGATATTAAAAATAATATGTGTGCAAGAAATAAAAATCAAGTTATTATTGATTATATGTATTATGTAACATAACCATTGAATTTTGATGTATCCAATCAATATCAAGACTTAGAGATAGAAAATAAATTTTTTGATCCTATGAAGAATGATGATAGAGTAAATACACATAATCACTACTTACTAAAACTATGGAGATCAAATATATATTTACAACCCATTCATTCCAATCATGTTGTATTCAAGTACACTTCCCAATATGCATAAAATGCATATAAGACCAAAGAAAATTATCATCAAATGTTGAAATCATTTGCAAACATCGATAACCCAAATTAATTCGCAGTAAGATCATATACAATAATTTAAACTAAAAAAATTAAAAGAGACATTAGCACATAAGAAACATGTCACATGTTTTTGTATCTTCCATTAGTAGAGATCAATAGAGTATTTGTCAATTTGAATGTTCTATATGAGGTGTTCAAATTGACATAAAAAAAGATGAAGATGACTATCACAAACATAAAAAATATTTTATTGATGAATACAAGAGCAATCCTTTTCCCATGGAAAGTGTTTCACTTATGGAGGAATATACATATTACAAATATAATACAAGGCCAAAAATAGATAATAATAAATGAGAGGCAAGGTGTATCACATCTATTTTTATAGTATTCCTATAGTTTTATTTGATGTCTAAATGTGAATCACATAAGTAAGTTGATTTTTGTTACTCATAGTTATAACTTTACAATACATTTGTAATATATAAAAGAGATATTGAACTTGATTATTATGCAATAAAATAAAATTGGGATCATTTCAATTATAAGTCAAGACATGTCAAGTGAAGGAAAATTCAAAAATTGTTGAAAATCATAGAGATTCTAAACATGATGATACTTTCCCAATTCAAAAAACCCTAATGAAACATGACTGGGAGATCATATATAGGCTAAAACTTCTAAAAATTATAAGATCTACTAAAATAAATATGTTGGGAAGAAGTGGTATTGATAAACAAGCATAATACAATAATTAACATGAAGGTGAAGAATACACAAATAAATCTATAAATTTCATAAGCACTATGAAAAATAATGGGTTTCTCATAGTTGATGATGTAACACCAAATAGGCATTATGGAATAATATGTAATAAACAAAAAAAATACTAGATGTAATTATGACATGTTATCTTATGGTCAAAATACATTTCCATTATGCATGATAATTTATGAAACAATCAGAATAGGGAAATCAGTTCTAATTTGCATCAATCATTGAGATCATTAAGATGAAACATTCCCAACGTGTTTTCCATTTATATTAACTTCACCAAGTGGAGTTACAACATTCAATACTGGTGTCTCAACCATCCATTCAAAAACGCAAATCTCAATCACATATTTATTGAATTAAAAGGAATAAGACTTATAAATTTTAAATAAGATATTTACCACAAATAATGCATATTGAATGATAAAATGAGCTTATCTAAACAAAATTTACTAAAAAACATAGACTCTCAACTTCATCAAGCATTTCCTAAGATTTCATACATCAGGTCAAATGTATATCTATTATTTTGGTTGGATATTTGTAAAAACTACCTCATATTAGTGATAGACCATGATACAATAATAAAATGCATGCCAAACTATTCTGGGAAGAATTTACAATAGTTATTACTTTAGAAAATATATTTATACAAGAATGAGAAAGTGAGGGACAAAAAGGTTTCATCAACTTCTCACAAATCTAAGAGATATAAATATGGTAATTGATGATTATAATTTATTGATAACAGGAATAAGTCTTAGAATATATAGAGGCACAAATGAATAATTTGAAAATATTACTTATTTTTTCAACACAATTGATAATTTGCATAACAATAGTAATGAATATGGTTCATTAAAATGACATGTTTCATGAAGCATTTCAAACAAGGTAAATAGTACCAATACACTATTAGGAGGTGAAAATGAACAAATTGATGTAGAGTTACTAATTACATCAATTATTTATCAATATAAGTGAAAACATATCATACACTTATGTTGCACAACTCAAACATGAATATAATGATCTTATCTTAGATTATGTATTATGGTACAAGATAATTATATATAAGATGAAAAATTATATGCATCAAAAAAATTCAAGATATATTCAAACATAGATTACATCTACTAAGACGAATCCATTATTTTCAATAAATTCCTATCATTTAAATATTTATGTCATATAATCAAGGAAAGAGAGTCTCAAGTTATTCAAAATTGATAAAATCAAGTATGCAACTGACCCCATTTTTACTTCTCATGAATATAATATGAGTAAGGCACCACAAAAGGTGAGACTAGATGATAATAATAGTGATAAAAAATTAACAATGAATGTAGTCTTGGAACCTACTATATGCATTGTATTAGTAGTTTGTCCAAGGAGATAATTTACCAATTTACCATGAGCTCCTTATAAAGTTCTAATTTTATTTATTGGAATGCAATATCATATTTCTTTTTCCAAATAAATAGTTTGATGTTAATAAGAATATTTGAAAAGTATTAGATCAAAAAAATTATGACTTTCATTAAGTACCAGGGCACTCTACTCACATGTCCATAATTTTATGACACAAGATCTGGTATTTTATAGATGGAAATATCATTGGTGTGGGTAAATTTATAGACTCACAAAGGCAAAAATAAGTGTTAAATAAAATTAAAATATTAAGTGATCATTTCACCAATAAACATGTTAAAAGATAACTACAAAAATTCAAGGTGAATTACACATATAATTCACACCCTCCAAAAATATCTTGTCATCCTCATAGATAGGCACAACATCCCTTGAATGGAATCATTATTACATATCATATTTCAATGACATATAGACCACTCATTACAATCATACATAAAAATATAGTTCATGATGATCATGATTTACACTCTTCATTTGTTTGAGCTCACATTGACCATCAACCTATACACCATGTTATGATTGATAATGGTTCAAGTGTGAATACGTACACTATCAACTTTTCTATCATCATGAATACATAAATATTGATCTTTTTCATATGACAATTAAAATTAATGGATTGAATGGTCATAATCATATTTATATTGGTGAGATCATATTATAAATACATATTGGTCCCTGACATGTGGCCACCAAGTTTATAATAATATCTAGTGTAAGAGTCTTCAATATATTACTGGCACATCCTTGGGTTAGTAGCTTCCTTCAGTACCCACTATAGTTAAAATATTCTTTTAATATATTTATGCTAATGAGGTCATGAAAATTTATTTTATTCCTTATGAATACCCACTACAATAGAAGGTTATGGTTTTTTATAGTAGATTCTGATAGACCAACCTTAAAATGTTAAACCCTTTTAAAAATTTTAGAAACAAGTGTCTAATTTTCAAAGGAGGCCTATTCTTTAAAATCCAATTTATCATATATTTGTCATACATTATATATATCCACTCTCTACTCAAGTATGCCAAAGATCAATATTGTAAGGAACTTAGGGTGTTAAATGAATAACACCAACACATAGTTTGTACACTCCATGATGGGTTGTGAAGAGTCATAGAGTTCATCAAATAACATACACATGGTATATATAATAATCATGATAATGGCACTTATGGTAAATAATCATATTATATTTTTAATTATAATTTCATATCCATTCATTCATAGTGGCATGATGCTTTTCATTTATGATAGGTTATTCCTACTATGCTTAATACAAAACCTATTGATTGGGAGGATCTTCTAGAATTCATTGGTTATTATACTACTTTTATATTTCATTCAAAAATACAAACAAAAAATATTCAAAAAAATTATAAAAAATAAGAATTATGAATGACATACATATTTTATTTAGATCATTTAATTTATTCTTAATATATGTAGTATATATTTATGTCTAGTTTTATATAAAATATACCTCACAACATGTACTTGAGGGTGTTTTATAACATTCAGGTTTTCATTTATAGTTGTAGTTATAGGTGGTGTTACTATCTTAGGACAAGAAAATGTACATAGAGAAAGTTACTCAGTTCTAGATAGTAATGCACCATGTTCTTGCCTTATTATTATGAACTTATCCCAATGAACATAGATTATTCCTTCTCTAGCCCTAACAAGTCACATACCTCTTAAAGCTTCACCTAAATCAAAACAAGTTCACTATGGGCATTTTTTGCATAGGTTATATAATTATTTGAATATCCCTATTTTTCATACTTAAACTAAAATCAATTGAACAAAATTTATCACTATTACTCAATTATTTCGCATTGTTATCTTAGGGTAGGTGCAGGGAGTTGGGGGAAAATTTTATGGACATCAAACCAAATATTAAATAATGCATAAACATTATCTAAATAATGCGTACGCATTATTATATAATGTGTATGCCTTACAGATAAGTAATTTTTAAGTGATAATGTGTACGCATTATATAACAGTGTGAATGCATTATATAATAACATGTAATCATTATATAACACAGATGTGTTATTGAATGTGTTTTTCCGTCTATTAAAAAGGTCCCATGACCCCTCATTTATCAATTTATTTATTTCCTCTCACCACACTCATTCTATTATCATGATTTCTCCTATCAAGGGAATATTACGTTTCATAATTCCATTGGAAATATCAACACATCCCAAACTTCATGATGCCACCACTTAGATGAACTCATCAAAAATTACACCTGTTATCCTTGTATTTTACCAATCTTTGACATTGTTTAAATGGTAAAATATTTGGTTTAAATAGTCCAATTGAATGAAAGAGACCATAACCATCCTCTTAACCCTCTAGTTGACCCTCTACCTAAACCTCCACCTATTACTCCACCTAACCCACCACCTAACCCTCTAGTTTACCCTATTATTCCTATGGCTAAACCTAGACCTATCTATCCTAATAATTTGACTAACCCTCCACCAAAACCTCCTATAATTCCAAAAGATCCCCTAAGGAGCTATGAGTATCTAGCTACACATATTATAGAAAGAAAATTTGAAATTGAGAAAATAATTAGGAGAATGATGGATCTCATATTAAATAACAACCACCACAAACTATCTAACCAATAACCTAGAGTCATTATTGGATCAAATTGGATCGATAATAAATCAAATTGATAGATGAGAATCTTATCAAGATAATTATAAGCATTTTTTTACAGATAAATTGTTAGCACATGATGTCAAAATAAAACAAATATCAAAATTTGACATTTGTTCATAATTCATTGACCCAGCCATCAATCCACCGTTTACAATAATGAAAAAATGTTTCTTAATCCATAAGAGCCAAGACAATTTGACCAAATTCAATCATGGGACTGATGGTAGGTGGTGTTTGATTATCTACCATGTAAAAATCATGAGTTATGATTGTATTTTCTAAGGAAACTCTATTATGAGTTTATCCTCAATGAGATTAAAATTTATTTTAATTATATTGATTTTCAAGGCCAAAGGAAAGGCTCTAAGAAGGATCGACTAGGTGCACACCTTGTTTGAAAACGATTTGCAAGAATCCCTACCAAAAATACACTTCATCCTGATATCCCTTCTATGGTGAAAGAGGTAATGGAGATCGATACTCTTCATTCACATAATGTGATTATTGATACACTTATTCAGCACATGAATAAACATTCAATGAATGATGTTAGAGATACACCACCTAGTGTACATATGCAACCCTATTATTTTAGATCTTATGGAGATAAATGTATTAGACCTGTTGATGATGATGTTTCTAGTGGTTCAAAGGTGTTGGATGATATACTCTTGAGTATAGAATTTTTTTCATGAACATTTGGTGTGCAATAATTGGAAAATACATGGATACAAGTATATTTTATATATTTATGTCATGTTAATTTTAAGCCTCATTTGAAAATTTAAAATATAATTATTGATTTACACAAAAACGGAATAATATATCTAATTTTTTATGTTATATGAGGAGATGATGCCTTCGTTGTTAGAGATCACATTTGTAGGATTTTATCTTATGTATCCATTATTTACATATATATATTTAGTTGTTATCCCATCCAATACTATAGTTGCTATGTTAGTATGACAATTTTTAGTTATATATAGGTAAATTTTTGAGTACATATTACACTCTTGGTTTAATAAAATATAAATGATTTGCATATATCTTTGATACTTTATAAAGAACTATGTGAGACCTTATTTGTTTAGTTGATGTCTTGAGTAGACACTCCTCCATCGTGTTGAATGGATATATACATAGGCATTATAACAACGATGTCATAAACATAGGCACTCATAGAGGTAGATATTACCTTGTAATTTTGAACTGTAATTTTTTTTTTAAAATAATTTTACTACATACTTGCTCATCAAATATAATTTATGTGAATGTATTATGTATGCAGGGTTTTCCAATGACATGATAGCCCAATTTATAAGGTTATTAAGGAAACATCTCATATTTCATCCTAATTTTAAATGCCTATCTTTGTAGCTCAACCTATTGTAGACATGATCGAGCCTCTAATTTAGATTGACCAAGACCATGAGATGGAAATAAACACATGTTTAAATGTTTTTTATTCTATTTTTAAAATAATTTATTAACTTGATTTAATAAATATTTTATGTTAAATTTTCTAATAATACTTTTATTTCAATAGGTTCAATTATAAGAGAGCTATGAGCATAGAACCTGCAGTCAGATCTTACAGTAATCCAAGGCATTTGAGGGATCTCTATCTACCAGCACGAGATCCCTAGGAGGTTCTTCTTCGAGAAAGGAAAAGAAAGGGAGGCTATTTGATGATTAGCTCATGAATTTCTTGTGACATAATTTTTTGTATGCCTATATGGAAATTTCTTGTATGCTTATCTATTACAATCTATGTATTATTGACACTATACATTTGCTTATATGGCATTCACCTAACATTCTATTATGTTTTTTCTTTGTAAGCCTTTATGGATTTTATTATTATAATGTAATTTATGCTAATATAATATTATTTTTGTAAATGTATGAGTAGCTAGTTGAGATTTATGTTAATTCACTTGAGGTTGTATGATTAACTTCTTATACTTTTAATGCCTAACATGGTGATAACTTGATTATAATGGATTTAGCGTTTAAACACTAGTGTAGTATGGATATGATATAAAACGTTTTATTAAGCTAGGATCATCTAATAATTAGGTCAAATTTGTCATTATATATTAAGACATGAAAACAAAAATAGTAATGTATTGGGACCAATGATTATATCTAAGTTAATTATCCCAAGTGGTGTCCTATTTATAATATAATCATATCCTCTATTTTTAATGATTGTACCCATTAGAATTTTGTGTGTATATATCAAATATTTGTAATAAAATTCATTATTTACACTTTAATACATTAACCATTATAAATAATAATTGAATTTGTTACCTCAAATGTCATGTATCTACAAAAACTAGAATGAATAGTTGACCATGGTTATAATTATCTGTTGGGTTTTTTTTTGTTGAAAAAAAGTAATTACAGGAGATTAATTACTCATGTTATTAACTATATTAATGAATCCATCAACTGGATACACATTATAAAACTTTGGAGGTGATTTTTTAACTACCACATGGACATCATCTTAGTCCTTATAAATATTAGCCTAGTTTAGAAAAGGTTTTTAGATGTTCATTTGGTTGAGAAACTTATTAAATCTAGGTTATATTATAACCTTCTATTTATATTTCTTTATCTTCAATCATGTTTTGGACCATATGATTTAAAGTAATGTGCATTTTTTTAAGAATGGAAAAGGAATATATGGAAATCACAATATGCATTAACATCATCATTTTAAAGAAAGGACCTTGATTAGTGAAATAATTTTCATTGTGGTGGTAAAGATATCACATTGTATTCTTGATTAATCTATGACAAATAAAGTTTTTTTGAATTTTATTATCAATAATGAAGTGTATCGTCTTACCATTGATCCAAATAAATGATAATGTCAGGTTATTTGTGCAATAAAGTGTAATTCAAAAATTGTAGGACTCAACTTATTCTTCTTTCTCAACTTCTCTTGACCTCCTATGGCCTCCTCTAGGCTTCACTAGGCTGAATGGATTTTCATTTCAATGTTGTATTCAATGACTCTACCTCTACCTTCCAAAATATTCTTATACCTTCTACCATACCTATAAACTTACCTTAGTTTCCCCTTCACTTAGCTTGATGCAATTCTCTCTTTGTCCCTTCAAGGGCCATTAGGTATAGAAGGTCTAATTCATGTTTCCAAGGGGTGTATAGGCCCTAATGCCTTCTTGTTAATTCCAAAATTTATATGCATGCTTCTCATATCTAATCCAACTTGAATAAACCATTATAAGTATCATGGACACTAATTTCATTTGCTTTTATCTCTCTTGGCTAGATTCCTAAGCCAAATGCTTGTAGCCTTTCAAACCTATAAACCTCCTTATCTAGAAAAAATTATGACACTTTTAAGAAAATTAAAACCTGTTTTGGATACCCTTTATGGTACACCTATTTCACACAAAATTTCATTTGAATTTTTTTTATGGAAGTGTACTTTATCTTCTATATTCTTTGGTAATTAGGTCTCCTTACACTTATTTATGCCTATGGACACTCTTTCATATAAGAAACCATAATGTATGGTTTTACCCACTCACCAAAACTATCAAATATTTTATAGGGTCAACAATAGGCTCTAGTGACCAAGTTTCGTGTCAATATTTTTAAGGATACTCTCTCTCTCTCCAAGAATCTAACTTATTTTAATGCTTACATGGATCTTGAACACCATTTCTTACTTGAAAACATTCATTATTAAATACCAATATTTCATTCATCTTCACTCATGAAAAATCACTTGTATCAAGTAGTTTCATCACTTGAATAATGTACAAGAGGTTTTTAGGTGATTCATTTTGTTTTCATAGAGGTGAGGTGTTAGGGAAAGCACACAAGGCCTCATTAGGCCCAATACTAAACATTACAAGTGTAAAATAAAGTGGAACAAAGATTGAGTTGGTTTTTCAAAACTTGGGATTATCCATGTGCATTTAAAGGCTTATTCATGGACTAATATTCATTTATCTAATGCTCTTGCACATCAAGATGAAAATGGAATCTAGGAAACCACCATCCCCAAAACATATGTCAACTCATGAAAAAAATTGAATACATCAAGGAATTGAAATAACCATGATGTTCCTTCTACATATTAATTCATTCAAGGTAACCTCATTTGAAATACAAATGTTAGTTTTAGCTTGAGATTCTCTTTTTTTTTTCCATATGAAATTCTTTACTAACAATGCTAACAATGTGAAGGTAGAAGCTTACATGGCATAAGTAACATACAAAAAATTGCTAATAAAAGATTAAAAAGTAAATTTATATGTACACTACCTATAAACTCATTAAAATTTGGAAAACATTATTATATCTATATTTAATAAGTCAACACACCTACACATATAAATCCATCGAACCACTAAGATCTAATCTAGTCTTGATAGTATAAATAATAATCTCATGGTTTGATTCATGAGCTTTCAATAGATTCCTATTTAGTGGCATCCCATTATATTTTTATAATTGAATATTTGTTGCAAGATCCAAATTTGAATAGTGTATTATCTTCTTATGTGATTCAAAGTATTTGAATGACCATAGATTTGAATTTTTTATTGGATATCACTTAAGCCAAGTTCCAGTGACTACAAAAGACCCAATAGGATACTCAATGTTTTTTCCATCTATGAATGTGGAAGTCATTTTTTTCTTTTCCTCTACACACCGACATAAGTATTATATATGTCCCCTCTTCATTTAACTCAACTACAATAATTACAAACCATGCCTTATATCACCAAAAAAAAATTAATAACAATATATGAATATAGGTAATGGGATTAAATAGTAAATAATAAATAATATTCTTCTTGGCTAAAATAGATCAGATACATGGTCAAAGTCAAATAACAATTCCATAGATATAAATTGTAATGATTTTATAACTTGATAGTTCTTGATTATAATTAAAGGTCTAAAACTCCATTCATCCACCCACTCTTGTGACTCACACTCATTCCAAACAGTGTCCATGCATGCAGAACATAAACATGTCAAGTGTCTCATATGATTAGTCCAAGAACCTACACTTGAGCTACAAAATATGTGTAAATCACTTGAACTCATTATAGTCATAAAATCCTCATATGTTCCCAAGTTTTCTTCCTCTATTAACCAAAAATGTCTACAAATAGTAAAATTTGGTTGAGCATCATGATAAATATTCTCATTACACCACTTAACCATACATCAGCCAAATGAGCACCCTTTTCCATGGCTAGACTCAGTGAAAATTTAAATATGTTCCACACTAGTGGTAACATGCATCCTTCTCAACCAATAAAATATTTGTGTATTATTGAATTGTGATTAACAATTGTTTGACCATATGTGATATTGATTGAAATGAATCCTCCTCTCAATCAAATAACCATATAACTTCTCAAAAAAACCATGCATGTACTCTATAAAATATTAATACTAATCATTTATATAGAAATGGTACACCCTTAATGTTTTTGACCTTTTTTGGTACTTTTAGGTGCATGCATGAATTTTATATGCACAAATATGGAAACTTGTGATGATTTGTCGTATTATGACTAAAATACCATTTTTGATTTGAATGTGTAATTTTTAGCATAGGTAAATAATAAAATAATTGAACCAAGTGGTAACGCATCCTTTCTTATCTTGATTTGTTCACCAAACCATCTAGTCTTGTGTGTGTGCCTTGCATACTCATAAACTATTTTCTCCATAAATTTGACAATAAATTTTGAAGTAGCTATCTACTTTGTAACAAGCTCACACCTTTTAGATTATTTTCCATCTTTTACTTCATAAGTCATAAATTTGTATTTGCTTAAACCAACTAATTCCTATCCGATTTCACTTGTTTCATATTCATGGATAATTTTTTATTTTTATTTTTGTAAATCCACCACAAATGCTAGAATTTCTATCTAAACATGCTTTATTATAAAATAATTATCCATCTAGTCTTTCATAAAAAATGGTTTTAATAAACTCCATAGCTAATTTTGGTGGAACTTCTAAGCCACACTACTATAGAATATTTCTAGTATGCAAAGTACAATGAATATGGTGAAAATATCATAATGCATTGCAAACTCAACACGTTGTCTATAGAAAAAAGCGGTGTGTGTATGTGATTTATTTTTACATAAAATGATTTGTCCATCTCAAAATACCTTTGAATAATATAAATTTAGAGATGTTTTTCCAAAAATAAGGAATATAATTGTGTTTTTTCATATCCAAGAAATGTTTCGGATGTAGTTCAAAGTTATGAGAACCAACTCTTATTTTTTCTACACCTCTTGCTTTGGGCAAAAAACTAGTATTTTTCTTCAATAATTGTGCAAGCGACTCTTTCAGAGCATCAACTATAGCCTTGTCTTTTTGAGGAAGTCCACCAGGACATGACTAGAGCTCATTGGTATTGGGTTCATTAAGTCTTTTATATTTTGAAATTACTTTTACTAATGTTTTTTTGTTAATATCAAGTGGTCACCTTATTTATGAAATTAATCATTCTTTCCCTATTTGACTACTTACTACACAAGTTATGATTATACAGCAGGAAATATTAAAATCATTGTTTCATGTAATAGAGTCTATAGTATGATATACATCATCTAAGTTGTCAACAATTATTATGTTTTCATCATCCATATTAAATGTTCTTATCCCTAATGTGTACATGGTAGGTTTCATCTTAATAAATTTCACCAATGAAATAATTAATTGACATTTTTTAGTAGCATAAGTCAAATTATGAAATAACCTATCCCAAATTTATTAAAACATTCTTCTTGAATGGTGGTAAAAAAATTTATTGGGAATTGGTTTCAAAATATTTTCATCTACATGAATTAGGTACTTACCTTTTCTATGCATAATTCTTGGAGATGTTGTTACTGGTGGAACTTGTTGAGAGGGTGTTTCAAAATTTTCATTACTTTTGTTGATTAGTGCTGGGATGACATTTTATTCATTATTTATTTTCTTATTATATTCTTTCATGAAATTTTATTCATTGATAATGTCATCATTATTTCTTTCCATGAAAATTTCTTCATTATCAAGGGGTAAAAGCATCATGCATATAGTTGTCATCAACAAAATAAAAAACATTATAATTTGAAAGTGAGATTCGAAAATTATCTAATTCATTAGTGTCAATTTTATCATTATGTAATTTAGTATTTCCAATTCCATCATTATTGAATTGATTATCTGCAATTTCATAAGTATTCAATTCATTATTGTTAATTACATTATTGTCTACCAATTTGGCTCATTAGAGATAGTTTCTATAGCTTGTTTTAAATGAAGTGCTTGCATTGTTACATTATTTTTATTTCTCACCTCTTATAGTTGTTCAAATGTTTTGTTCTTAAAATTCTTCCTCTCTATCCAACATGATACATCACTCATTGGTAAATTGATATAATTTCAATGTTGGCATCTAAAAACACACTTGACAACTCTAGTTCTCAACTTGTAAGTACTGAAAAAGTATGTAGAGAATGTTTGTTGGTACATATTTCTCAAATAGGGTAAAAAGGTAGCTAATTTTTTTAAAAATCTATACAGATATAACATGTACGTGTTATAGTATAGTGCATAAGTATTATACTATATTGCATACATATTATATAATACCCCTTCACATTATATGATGTGTACGCATTATTTAATCCATACATATTATAAATTTTAATTCATATTATAAGCCTTTTGGCTTAGAAATAGCATAGATTCCCAAGCCAAAGAATTGGACCTATCAATTTATATCCATGTCTAGGATCTTATATAGAAAACACAAAATTTCAACTTTCATCACCAATTACATGATGAATTTCAATGATCTAATTAATAAAATTATTACCAAGACAATAAGCATGCTTTCCTCTTTCTAAACATATGATTTTTATAATTTACGGTCTATTTTAAGTTTACAAACTATGTTTAGTTCTAACTATAAATTTTTTTGGTTAAAAAGTTTTAAATGAAAAAATAAGGTCTTCTTATTCAAATTTTATGTGTTTAACCTAGGTATACTCAATCAATTTCTAAAAACATTAGAGTTTTAGAAACTATACATGAAGTTATACAATTCATATTCGTAAAACATCTCCAAATTTTGCATGTAGCTATTTCATATAATCTACACAAGTTTAATTTTTTTGAAATTTGAGGAAAATCATTTCAATAGGTAGCTCAGTTTTTTTCCACCAATTTTTTGACTTACCCCATTCTGGATACCTCATTTTCTTAATATATTCATGTTACCAATTTATTATATGGGACAAATTCATATATTGATGTGTTTTTTTCATGTTTTCTTCCTTGCTTCATGTTTTTTGTGTATTCCTTTCTATAAATTATGTGCATCTAAACATATCCTTGATTATGGATATAATCCTTATTACATTTTTTTATGTGTGTGAGTGAAATTTTAATGTTTCCCTTGTATCTGGCTCCTTCATTTTCTTCATTTCTTGGTTTTCTCTAGCATTCCCTCTTTGTGTATGTGTCATGGACATGACTCTTGTTTTCTCAATTTGTGATGCCATTATCAATATAATGTGTCTTCCTAATTTGTTGATGTCATGATTAATATCATGTATCCATATCTAATTAGTTATATATCAATGCTACATACTCTATTTTGATCAATAATTTCACTAACTTCCTAATTTATAACATCTATTTAGGCATGACACTATGTATGTTTGCTTTTAAATGTATCATAAATTAATAATTTCACTCAGATTATCAATATGATGCTATGATATCCAATGTTAACATAATTAATTCATATTTCAATCCTTTCTATGCCATAGTTTTCATTAATTTTTATTTTGACTTAAATTTTTACACATTATTTATAAATCACCTCAAAATATTGGTCATACATAGAGGTGTATCTTAGAGACTAAATTACAACACCCCAGTGCATATATAGATAAACATAATTTTAATTAGACTATCACAATTCATACTCAACGCTGATCCAAAAAAAAATTAGATAACATTACACAATGTAGAATGAAACACAATATGATTATATCAAGAATGTAGTATTTTCATCCTAAAAGTCAAAAAATTAACTTTCAATATTCTTGAAATAATACTCAGTCTAAAATCCTATTCTAGTTTTGATAAAAAATAAGTTTTCTATTTTCACACATATTTGTCTAAGATTTTGATCAAATTTAGAGCATCATGTATGGATATGTTTCAAATAATCACTTAAAATTTCAAAAAAATGGTTAATATTAATCAGTTCTCATGACCCATATAATTTGATATCATAGTGGGGATGTGTGTGACACAAGATCACTTTCTTACTCATGTTTTCACAAGTTTCATAGAAATAATGACAATCCATGTCATTATCTATGTTTTATATGATATAATTAGATCATAATTTATTTTATCACTAGTATTTGTACCACAAATTAATCTTAATCTATCTATAGTAATTGATTCACCTTTTTCACTAGATTTGTACCAAATTTGCAATTGAATGATTTATTCAAATTCATACAAGCAATCTAAGCCACTATACTACCTTAGGTTATGGGATGATGGAGACCATAACACCTTGAGTTATTAATAATTTTATCATAAAAATTAGGATTGGGGCATGCAAAATCTAATCTAGGTGTTTCAATGAAGAATAAACTCTCCAAGGGTCCAATGCTCTCTAGACACTAGGTTTTGCACTAGAAAACACAACGAATCATGTACCCAAATAGGTGTATACATTCCTTATTATTATATATATAATATTTATTATCATTAATTTCATATTTTTATACTAAATATATATTTATTTTATACATGTTTCATTGTGAGTTTACATGAAGCACATTTAAATGAGTGATCTACATCCAGGCATACTCAACACAACTAATCTCATGTATGATTATATTTATTAGACTATATTAATTTCACATTGACACATTACTATAATAAATGTGTGGGTGGGTAAATTAGTCAGTAAAATTAAAACTTAATGCTAAAAAATTCATTTATGAGCATCCTTCTACACACACTTAGCTCATGCTTAATCCCAAGCTTCTAAACCACATTAAATTTAATTATATGTAATTGAACATTTCACATATGTAACTATGATACATTATATTATTTTTTCCATCCCAATCAGATTGAAGATAATTAAGATTAATAATCCACACTTCTAATTTATATGTATCTACTTTACAGATAAGGTCAATCCATCAAGACTATCATGTTTATCGATATTATCTAAATCTATCGATTGTATCCTCCATATAAATAATAACTAACTTACAAAATTATAATTCACCAAATGGGTCATATATCACATTTCATAAGACCCTTTTGAGTAACTTCTAAAAACATAAATTAAAAGATACATTTCTAACTATTATTCACTAAAACTCATATCATAAAAGAGTACCAAATTATATAATTATATTAAGAAAGAAACTCTTGTTCTTCCCAATTTTGAGTAGACATAACCCAAGTATCCCTAAGTTAATTCTACATACAAATCTAAGTTCACAAGTCATATCTAAATCACATAATTAAAATAGTATTTTATTCAAACCAATATATTATGGGAGAACTACACAGAGTTTGATCTCTCTTCATGATATGGGTATATAGGTAATTCTCAACATACAGAACATTGAGTTCAAGCATGACTTTAACCACTAACATTTTAACCCATTCATTATGTTTATTGTTAATTATCTATTAAGTGAAGTATTTAGGTCAAGAAGAAAATATACAGAAGCTTATATAATGAATCAATAAATCTAGATCATGTACACAATTCTCAAAGGTGATAACTCACAGATCCAGTTTTACACAAAGTGAAAAAACCCAACTAGAAGTTGGTGCTCCTTACATAACAAAATTTAGGTCAACCTCATCTAGATTACATGGCCTTGTCCTAGGAAGATGTGAATCCATGTTCAACATTTAGATCAAACTTACCTAACCATGCAGTCTATTCAATATTCATAGACATAGTCCTGCTTATCTAATTGCCAACTAAGTTGGTCTTATTTTCCACTTTCCCTTTTTAACGTTTTTTGATATATAGTAAGTTCAAAAATTAGATTCTATAATTTATTGCATGTTATATACATTATTATTTTATGTAACATGTTTATAAAACATAAATTAGATTCATTTTTTTTATCTCTATTTTTGATAAAATAGATGTATAGTAACTTCCTTTAGATTTAATAATAGATTAAGTTGAAGGTTTGTCTACATCCAAGTAAATGTAATTGCTATAAAATATATATTTTCCAAAATTAAGTTTGAAGCCCATAGGAATATCTTGATTATTTTCATCAAAGCACACAAAACATATCTAAGTTAATATTTTATATGTGTATCTAACATTTGGTTTAACAATAATACTTGCACATTTGTACTAAATTTATTTTTCTACCTATTTTGCTATCATAACAATGTAAAAGTGGAGAGAAAATTTTCTTCAATTATCTAAAATTATAATCTTATTAAAATTATAATCCATAACCTTTTTTGACATTGTACATACATTTACACAAACCAAAAACCTAAAACATTAGAAATTATTAACTTTCACCTTTTTGGAATAACCACTTAAGGACTACCCTATTTATACTATAAGAGAATATATCACACTTAGAGTCTATTATAACTTTTAAAAACATACTCTCATCTTAAACATTATATGATGAGGTAATTTTGTGTTTTTATAATTAGTACATAAGTTTCAAATATTTGTATTAGGGTTATATGGATTAATATTCATAAGTTATTTTTTGATCCATTTATAGAGCTACAAGATTTTTTTAAAAATGATAAAAAAAAATATCAAAAATATACATACTCTTTCCAATTTGATATGAGGAATCATCAATTATGAATTGTTTTTTATAGAAATAAGAAAAAATATCCTAACCTCTAACACATTATTATTGATAATTCCCCGCATATTAATAGCCCTAACCATGTCCTTTATATGTTTAGCCTTAATAATTATAAATAATAATTTGGAGAATTTATAACCAAATTTGATCCATGTATTTTGAGTCCTAGTCATAGTTTTGTAAGCAATATAGGATTTTCAAACCCTATGCTTTTATTTATATGTGATCAAATATTATAAAAAAATATTTATTTTTTGAATGATTTTGTAATTTGGATTCATACCCAATAATATCCTCCAAAATATTTCTCTAATTCTTCCTTATAATCTTAGACTTTAAT
The DNA here is from genome assembly GCA_037957365.1 of Torreya grandis. NCBI lineage: Eukaryota > Viridiplantae > Streptophyta > Pinopsida > Cupressales > Taxaceae > Torreya > Torreya grandis. Next base: position 357,724 of record JARHVA010008201.1, on the reverse strand, counting down.
TTACCACAAACATTCATATAGCCTTGTTAAGAGTTGACACCTTTAATATAATATCTAGTGATGGAAGCAAAAGAACGAAGATGTTTGGAAATAAACCGAGATGTTTTTGTGCCTAAAAAAATCATGATCTTTAAAAAGAGTTACATTCAACTTGTAGATACCTTTCCACTCCTTTGACACATAAATTAGGTATGAGTCAACTTAGAACTCAAATAAAATTTTAAGGTGATCAAAAAATTTGTAAGGAAAAACTTTAAGAATGTTTTCTTTATCAACCAAAAGAAGGATAAAATAATCCTTGTTCCTATGAAACCTATCAAGTCTAGAATGTAACCTATTTATACCACTCTATTTTTTTTACCAAATATACAAAATTAGCATATTATATTACTTAATTTTAAAACGGTATCAATTAATCTAATAAATCACTTCATTTTATCCTGATATAAGTGCTCATTAACTTTCCATTTAAACCAAAAACCTCACATGTTAGATTTAATATCTTTCATATTGAATTCTCCACCAACTTTCCAGGCAATATCTTTAAGATTATATTACAACTAGCTCTACCATTCATATTTTTCACTAAAGTCATTACAGACATATAAAGATGATTTGAAACTCAGTTTATCTATTCTTAGTAGTATCCAACACAACCCTAATAGATGGTGATGTTGATTCCAAACTTTTAGAGGCCATAACTTTTGATCTGTAACTTTGTTTGAGCTCTCTTTTGCTCCAAAATTACTCTCTCAAAATTTAAATCTATCCATAACCCAACCTATCTATTTATAGACATTTTCAAAAAAAATTAGAGGCCCTATGTGACAATCTAAGGGTTTCAAACTAAATTTTAATAATTTTTTAGTTTTTCCCTAATTTTAGAATTAGTGTATTTATGTAATTGGGAATGAACTTTAGTTTACATTCATTTATTAGGTTAATTTTTTTGTTTACGAGATATTTTTATTTTTTAGCACTGATCGAACTTACATGCAAAGCATACTAAAAATAATTGTTTCTAAAAATAGCAAGTCATTTTTTTATATTTTCAAAGTTCACATTGTCAACTATAATTCTAAGTTGAGTTTTTTTTATGCTCTTGTGTGTAATTATTTTATTCTTTTAGTATATACAAATACATATTATTGTTTAAAATTTTTTGCATACTATGCTTATTGATTTATTTTACCTTGATAGTATTTATGTTCATTATATGGGGAATAACCCATATTACCTATATCTAGAGACTAGTATTTTCTTATACTTATAGCAGCCGTAACATTCCATTTCTCATTGTTTGTCTAAAAATAATAAGATTCAATCCATTAGTCAAGATAAAATTCAACAATTTTAACTACTTCAATGAGAAGGAATCTCAACCGCCCCTTACCAATAAAATATTTTGATAATGGATATCTATCATTGGATTTTGATCCTCTAATATTCCAATTAAATGCTCTCATAAGTTACATAGAGGGATTTCTAGGAGCTCTATTTCCTCTTAAATTATTATATGTCCTTTTAAATGAAGTATGGAACTTTTTCTTGCCATTCTTTCTACCACTATCAACTTGAACAATCCAAGGTCCTTTATTATTTTTTGGTTTATTAAATTTATTCCACCCCCACCATGATATATTTATATTTGTCAAACAACCTAACTTTTTCTATCTTTTAACACCTTGTTTTGTTTTAAGTGATTTATAGAAGTGTTTCTTATAATCATGGTCTTTATCCATGATTTATTTTTCATTAAATTATAAGGCATGCGGTTAAATACTATATTTAAATTATGAGTTAGGTTATATATTTTTGGTATAGTAATAAGACCCAATATTTTCCACTCGTGTATCTTCCTTAACCTATTTAACCTCCTTAGTAGTATCATCTAAATATTCGTTCATCGGTTGACTATCGACATCCACTAGTTTTTCAAGGATAATTTTATATTCATCAAACACTATTACCTTTTAGAGAGGGAAATTTAAAATGATAAATTTATATTCATCATACACTATGACCTTCTGGTGTGGTGAAATTTCCATATATATTCTCTCGGAAGTATCCTAATTTTCCTCAGCATTCTCTGGTATTACATTATCCAAGGGTTTACCATCCCCAATTTTCAATGAATCAACAACCCTATTTGGGTATGGAAAAGAATTTGAAAATTTATAATATTCCTTATGTGTTTCATATATCTCTATTAGAGCAACCACACTATCATGGGAAACTAAATTTCCCTCCATACTATGGTCTAAAAACTATATAGTTGTAGAAGATTCTAAAAGCTCACTAATAATGGGTGAGATGGTTTAGATATCAGAGGAGAATTCTATTTTACCAAAAGTACTGTATTTCTAAAGGTGAGCATGTTTATAGAAATAAATTACCATTCAACCCGCATCCTAGATATGGGAGGCCCAAATTCTTTCTTCATTAATGTAGTAACTACACCCTTTGGAAAATAAAGGATGACCTTACGTAAATAAATATTCAAGAATACATATGTGATAATGTAACCCTATATTTATCCAATTATAGAACATCAAAATGGAGATTTTCTAGCCAAGGTTGGACATGGAAAATTTTAATAAGTATGCTATTCAATTCAACCCACCTAGAAATCAATTAAATGACATGTTTATCCTATTCAATTTTAGGGACACATGGATGCCTCTATAAAAAAAAATGAACAATATTATATAATGGCCTAGAAATCATGATCCTTTGTATATTTCATTTTATAAAAATAATAAAAAACTCCAGACTAAACCAAATGGCAAAAGCTAACATAAAGGCCTAGTTTTTTTCCCAAATCGTTACTACCCAGTAATCAAATATTTTTTATAAGGAAATTCATTCTTTTATAAATACACAATAAAGATACCAAATTTTTAAACCATAATTACTTTTTTCTTAATATATTAGACATTTATTCATTTGGATCAAGGGTTAGAGTAATGGTATCAATAGGAAGTCTACATTTTTCTCACAAATTCTTTACCAATTATCTCTTTCATCTAATTGAGTTCCATGTCTATATATTGTGAAATTAGCTATAATGAGGATATTAATAGTACACTCTTCTTATATTACATCATTTAAATATTTTCCCCTTTTCCTTCATATAATTCTCTCCTTTAAACACACTATATAATTATCTCCTTTAAAAACACTATACATACCAATAGAGATTTCATCCTTATTATCTAAAGTGTGAATTTCCTTGTATGATACAATGTTGGATATAAGAAAATCATAAAATTATAATCTAAGGTCATGCCTCATCTCTACTTCTCACCCCTTATAATTACTTGGATATCCCAAAAAAAATTTGGACACGCATGAAATAGAAAACAAAAAATGAATAACACCTAAAATATACTTGTTTAATAAATGAGATAAAAGAAAGGGAATAAATAATGATCAAGGAAATAAACTTGTGCATACATGGTATTAATAAAAAAAATTATTTAACAAGTTCTCATGAAAAATGATAATTCATATTCATATTACCAAGACTTGATTATATTTTCATAAGTTAAAAAGTTACCGAGGGATAAAATTGCTAGGTTTAAAGTTATAAGTTATCTTCTAATATATATTAACTTGGATTTAGTGCTTGAAGAGTAGAAACATGAAGTATGGATAGAATATTACTAAGATGTGTTGCTATTAATAATTTATTATTAATATTCACATGTAGAATGTAAAAATCAAAGTAGTATAAATTTTATGAGGGTATAAATTTAATGAGGGCATGAATCAAATTTTGTAAAATTTAGTAAACTGTATTAACAAAACATAATAATTATTTCCACCTAAGTGTGAAATTTAACACAAACCCAATTATCATTTGTTTGGTCCTTAAATTATAAATATTGATGATAGCCTCATTTCATGGGGTTTGATATGTTATCTATTTTCATCTATAGGTGAAAGTATGAGGCTTCTACTAGATAAACCAATCCTTTTTAAATTCTAATGCAGAAAAAGATGTTGAATGTCCATAGGCCATAAATTTTGATTCATAGCTTTGTTTGAGCCCATCTTCATGCCAAAATGACCATCTTGAAAAGTTTAATGCTACCATAATCTGCCCTTTTAGTTATGGGACATTTTTGATATTTTTAGAGGACAAATGTGACCATCTAGGGGTCCAAAATTATAGTTTAATTTTATTTTCATTAATTTTGTCAATTTATAAATTATCTATATTTTTAACTAGACATGAACTTAAATTGAAATTCATCCAATAGGTTAAGTTTAAAATTTAGTTTATTATTATTATTTTTTTAGAGATGCGCACACTTACATACAAAATTTATTAAAAATAGAAGTTTCTAAAAATAGTAGGTCAAGTTTTATTATTTTTAGAGCTTAGTTTTATAATTCCAAATTTTTCAAGTTAACTACAATTCTTATCTAAGACTTATTTATGCTTCGTTTATAATTATTTGAATCATTGAATTAAAATCAACATTAGTTATTATTTAGAATCTTTGAATATTGATAATTTTATTATCTTTATAGTATTATGGATCATTGTTTAGTATCAAAACAAGTATGAATCTTGGAAGTGTAAGAGAAGGTGAGAGGGTGAGGAATAATCACATAGATGAACCACATCATGTAAGAGTTACAGAGGAAATTATAATAATGAGTTGAGATCCTTGAGAATTTAAGACAAAGTAGAGAAGAGGATGACATAGATCATGAAGAATAATTTTATTAAGAGGAGGAACAAAAGTAGTTACCATCAATGGAAGATAGGATGCTTAGAGATTTAGAAGGAAGGAATGAAGGAATCAGAGTTGAAATTACATATTATGGAGGATGTTTAAAATTGGATGAGTTGATAGATTGGATGAGTAACATGGCAAAGGTTTTCTATTGGATACCTATGAGAGAAGATAAGAAGGTAAAGTTTATATGCATGAAATTGAATGGTCATTCTTTGATTTGGTAGAATAATGAATATAAAGAAAGATAGAGAAAAGGTAAAGAGAAGATCCACTCATGGAAAAATATGGAGAAGAAATTGAGGAAGAAATTTCTTCATGTGGACTATGCATAAACCCTATACAAAAGATTTCAAAATTTGAGAAAAAAGGATCATAGTATACATGAGTATACAAATGGGTTTTACAAGATTTTGATATGCATGGAACAAGATGAGATAGAAGACAATATGTCTATATGTTATGTAAATAGTTTGAAGTTTTTTATTCAATATGAACTAAGCATGCATAAAATACAATGCATGGAGGAAGCATATCAATAATCTTTAAAGGTAGAAGAAAAAAAATAGACATAATTTTAGAAGAACATCTACTGGGGTAAAAACAGGACAATCTCCTCTAATAAGGGGATGAGGTAGATTGAATACAATCAGAGACAAATTTAATACCATGCTAGAATAAAATCATCACATGGTCCAGAAAGATAAGAAGATAATAGACAAGGGTTTTAAAACCATCAAAAAGGTAGAAGATTTCAAATAGGATGTGTTAGAGGTATAATCAGTAAGAGGGGGGTGAATCAGTAAGAATAGAAAATACAATTTCAATTTTAATTCTTTTAAGATATTAATCAATTACCATAAACATTCATGAACATACACAACATTCATAGTAATGAAAAAGATAGACAATGCAAGATCAATCACATAAAAAATTACATACATGGAAAACCCTCTTGGGGGAGAAAACCCACTAGAACATGAAATTAGACAACTATCTTATAATAACAAGACATAATTTATACCAGCTATAAGTGAGCAAGGAATTATGATCCCTTATTTTAGTGAGACTACAATCCCACAAAGAGCTACAACACCTATCTAGCTAAGCTTCCATAACAACAAGAAATTTATCATGTTTTACCTTTCAAAGAGGATACAAGACCCTTAGATGATGAGATACAATAACAACAACTATGAACATATCCAATTTTGCACATATGCCTTCAACACCTCATGATGGACCTCTAATTATCACTCTTCATCTTTGCTCATACTCAAATAACAAGAGCACTATTTTTCCAATAGAATTATGAAATAATGGTTATAAAAATAGTCCTCAATATGTTTTTATCTTCAAACCATCCATAGGGCACTCTATCCCTACTTCACTCAATAATTAACACATAAGCCTCTCTCAAATCCCTCTCCAAGTCTCTCTCACAAAGTTTTAAAACCATCATCTTTTGTTCCACTATTTATAGAGCATACTTAATAACCAAAAACATGGTCATCCATTAGGAATTAATTGTCCCTTAATTTACCTATCATATGCAGATACATCTCAAAGTAATCTTCATATGTTGGCCATAGCATCTATGGGTCACCCATAGGTAGCTACACCTTTTAATTAAGGCCCTTCTAGCTCTTATAGGTGTCATGGAGACTTATTCACCCATTTAGCACATCAACAAGTAAAAAAAGGACATAGGAAAACTTTAAAAAGCATATGTCCATATTACATGGCCCCTTAGTCATTCTCAAATGCTTATAATCAATATTTCACTCTTATTTATAATCCCAATCAACATTCTATGCACACAGTCATCATAAACATTTACATAGTCAAATTCAAAACCTTTGTTCATATTGAATATTATCATTCAAACCTTAATAATTCAAATAGATCATCCTCAGAGATTCTACAACATGATTTAATATCTAATTCATCTAGACATATCTAAACAATATCAAAACAAGCTCAAATAATCTTCTCAGCTCCATTGTAGAACAAGCACAAACACACAATAAAATTTGAAACGTAACATATTTTATTATAAAAAAATTCAAATATTTAAATTAGGTTCATTTGATGTTCCAATGAGTCCTCTTCATCTTTAATTTCTACAGCATGAGCAAATTTATCCTAGATCAAAATTTATATCCAAAATATAGAGCACTAGATTTTCCCTTTTCAAAGGGTCATAGTGAAACTTCAAACACCATTCTCATATCGCATATCCTCGATGCTCAAATTAAACACACAACATTTATATTTTTATATCCTAGAACAAAGGCACATCATCAATCTTTTTGAGAGTTGGTAGAAAATTACATTGTGAAAAATTGACTAAGATGGGGACCATTGTAATCTATTTTAGTAGCCAACTTTTAACGTCAATAACTTCTTCTACGCTTAGATGCATGATGTAAACTTGGACCATATGATCCTCTTTCAAAATAGAATTCAACCAAGTGACAAACTACTCATACAAACATCACACGTGTGTTATATAACAACAATAAAATGTTCACTCATACTTTTGTACCATAGATCCAACTATGTCAAAAACTTGTTTATAAGGCTAACATTGAACATGTATATCTTTTACCATTCTCCAATGCATGACGTAAAATTTAGTGAAAATAAACATGGCTAAAAACTAAACAAACTCATATGATCATCTTGTTCTAAAAATTACACACATGTGAGCTATGTAATCACAAAAATTCTTACTTAGATCTTCTTTCCACATTGCAAATTTGGCTAAGTATGGGAAAACACTATAAAAATGTCTAGGAGCCAAACTTTGCACTAGAATATATTTTGATGCAATTAGATGCATGACATAAGAATTATGGAAAAAAAAATAGGGATTAATTTGATCAAAACCATATTACCAACTCGCCTTGACCCATCTACATGCGGGAATGGTAATGTCATCAAACTACCTATTTAAAAATTTTGCCACTAGACCCAAAGTGTCTACATGAAAACTATAAACAAATAAATGAATTCTAGTTATGTAAATAAGCACTCAAAGCTTTAAAAACATATTATGTACCTTTTTCACATGCTCTATACTCTATACTTATCCATAAAAATCTTTTACCATGCCAAAACCGAAGATCAACCAAGCATACTAGGACAAGCATAATGCACACTTTATCATTATCACATAGACTATCAAGGCACATCATCCACTCATATGGACACCTTCATAGAATCATTAATAACTCTCTAATTTGATGAGCTATGGTGGTAGTATAGGATTTTTACCAAATAAACATAAGTCTTACATTTTTTATAGATGCAAATAATAAATTTTTAGAGCATTTGAGTGTCCACACTACTAAGATCTAGTAATGAGGCAAAAAGAGCGCCTGAAAGTGAATTTAATTGAATATAGAATAGAAGATCAAAATATTGAATTTGTAGAAATAAATATTGAAGCAAATCTCATTATTTCTCCAAATAAAGAACACGTGTAGAATAAATAAGATTGTGATTCATGGTTGTGAACAAATACATTTTGAATAAGGTGTACTTTAGAAGGTAAGATATGCAATGTAGTTATATATGCTAGTATTTATGAAAATATAGTTTATAAAGATATGATTGAGAAACTAAGTTTGCAGTGTGAAAACATCCTAATCATTATAAGGATAAAAAGTGTTTGATCAATTTTTATATAGGTAAAAATTATAAGGATAAAATATGGTGTGATGTTATACTAATGGATACATGCCATGTATTATTGGGAAGGCCATGGCAGTTTGACAAGAAATCAATTCATGATGGATCAAAAAACACATTTAGTTTTTTCAAAGGTGGTATGAACATAGTTATCTTACCTCTTAAAGAGCAAGGGTAGACTGAAAGCATGCTAACTACAAAATAATTTATTAAATACATGAATATGGCATGTTGTTGCTATGTATTAATATAAAAAAGGATACATAAAAATGGTGAAAGTAATAGAAGAAGAAATAGTAGAAATAATATGCATATGTTATACTTGATAAGTTACTAGATGGTTTACCATTAAAGAGGGATACTCAGCATCACATTGATTTGATTCAATGATCATCTATATCTAATGAAGAAGCTAACAGGATGAGTTCAATAGAACATGTAGAATTGGATAATCATGTTACTAAATTAGTAAGGAAGGGTGTAGTAAGTGAGATCTTGAGTCCCTGTGCAACATTAGTGTTGCTAACTACAAAGAAAGATGGAAGGTGGAGGATGTGTATAGATATTAGATCAATCAATAAAATAAAAATTAAATATAGATTTTCTATACCATGTTTAGATGATATGATGAATGTTTTTATAGGAGAAAAATATTTTACCAAAACTGATCTAAGGAGTGGATACTACCAGATTCAAATATTTGAAGGAAACAAATGGAAAATAGCATTCAAGACTAGAGATGGTTTATATGAGTGGATTGTGATGCCATTCATGTTATCTAATGCACTAACACATTTATGAGGGTGATGACCACAGTGCTATGTGAATACAATGGTAAGTTTGTGGTGGTTTATTTTGATGATATTTCAATATTTGGTAAGATTAAACAAGAGCACTTGAAACATTTAAAAATGGAATTAGAATTGTTTACAAAAGATAAGCTCTATTGAAATTTTCAGAAGTGTATATTTATGTAGAAAAAAAATTTATTCGTAGATTTTTTAGTTTTAGTAGATGGTGCATGAATGGATGAATAAAAATTAAAGACAATTGTTGAGTGGATTATCCCAAAGATCATCACATAGGTAATAAGTTTGATTGGTTTATAAATTTTTTACAAAAAGTTTATTAATAATTTTAATAGTCTTCTGCAACCAATAACAAATTTTATGAGAGGATAATAATTTGCATGGACAAGGGAAACAACAGAAAGCTTTGAGTTGTTAAAAAATAAAATTATAGAAAAGCATATTTTAGCATTACCATATTTTAACAAAGCGTTTTACGTTTATTCTGAAGCTTGATTTGTCTAGGTTGGTGTTATGTTGAGTCAATAAGCGAAGAAAATAACATATTTTAGTGACAAATTGAATGAGACAATAATAAATTATTCTACCGATGATGTTGAATTTTATGCCATTGTACAAATATTAAGACATTCTAAGAATTATCTAGTGCCTAACGAGTTTATCTTATTTACTATCACGAGGCTTTGAAGTATGTGAACACTCAAAAGAATTGAAACAGTAGGAATGCAATGTTGGTGTCTTTCTTGCAATATTATACTTTTGTGTTAAAGAAAAAATAATGAAAACAAAATTAGATAGTTGATGCTTCGAGTAAGCGAGTGAGGTTGATACTAGTATGGTGAGTTATGTAGTTGGATTTAAATTTATTAAAAAAGTATAATATAATGATCAAAATTTTGGCAAGATAGTTGAGGAATGCAAGATTCCATTAATAAGTGATACAAGTAATGTTTATGAAGCATATACTATGTAGGAAGGTTATCTCTACAAAGGGAAATAATTATGTATTCTAATTGGGTCTCCAAGAGACAATATTGTAAGAGAATTTTATAGTGGTTGTTTGGTTTTACATTTTGGTAGGATAGAGATAATAGCTTTTGTGTATAAGAAGCATTTTTGGCCAAAGATGAAGAGATATGTGACAATATAAGTTTCAAGGTGTACGATATATCAAGAGATAAAAGGACACACATAAAATATAGGTCTATACATACCATTACCTATTGTAAAAGGACCATTAATAGATTTGAGTAGGAATTTTGTGTTAGGATCACCAAAAATATAGAGAGGTAATGATTCATTTTTTATTATTATAGATAGGTTGTATAATATGGTTAATTTTATTACATGTTATAAAACTATTGATGCCACTAGAGTTTCAAAACTATCTTTTAAGAATGTAAGATTGCACAATATGCCAAAAACCATTACATCAGATAGGGACATGGAGTTTCTAAGTAATTTTTGAATGAATTTGTTGAAGAATATGGGGACTAATGTACAATTCAGTAATACATATCACCTACAAATAGATGGATAGATAGAAGCTATAAATAGGATCTTGCGACGTTTGTTGAGATACATAGTTGGAGAGAATCCCAAACAATGAGACTTGGCTTTACTAAAAGCTGAGTTTCCATATAATATATCAGTGAACATATCAATAGATAGATTAATATTTTGGATTGTTTATGGGAAAAATCATATGAGTGTTCTAAATTTGGTATTATTACCAATTTTATAATGAGGTAGTGATGATGTATAAGTGATTGCAAAATATATACAATAGTTACAAGAAGAAGTAAGAAGATATTTGTAGGAAATTAATGAGAAGTATAAAGTAGTAGTAAATGTTGTAAGAAAACCAAAAATATATCTAGAATCAGATTTAGTAATGGTTTACTTGTGGGAAGAGAGATTTTCTAAAGGTACATATAATGAGTTGAATTATAACAAAATTGGACAATGTATAATTGTGATTAAAATCAATGACAATGCTTATGACATGATTTCACCACATAATTTCGATATCTCTATAGTATTTAATGTATTAGATTTATATGATTTCCATGAAGAAGATGGCGAAAGTGAATGAGATGAAGAATTAAATTAGAAGCAGTAAGTGCCAAAGAAGAAGAAGAAAAAATATAGTGTATATTTTGGATAAGAAGACAATAAACACAAGGTAAGGAATTTATGACAAGTATTTAGTATAGTGGGAGGGATTGGCACAAAAAGAAAACATTTAGATTAAAGAATGAGAGATGAACAAGATTGAAAATAAAAAATTGCAGTAGTAGAACTAGAGTAAATCGTAAGAGTGAAGTTGTTTCCAACTAGAGAAGAATGATGTAGATAAAGAGGTTGAACTTCTAAAGGCCATAACTTTTAATCCGTAGCTCCCTTTAAGTCCATCTTCATGCCAAAATGATCGTATCAAAAAGTTCAGTGCTTAAATAACATTTATTTCATATTATGAGACATTTACTATTTTTTTGGAGGTCAAATATAACCATCTGAATGTTCAAAATTACAATTTAAATTTATTTTCCATATTTTTGTAATTTTAAAAATTATTTATTTTTTTAACCAAACTTGAAATTTAATTAAAATTTATCTCGTATATTAATTTTAAAATTTAGTTTATTTTTAGATATTTTTAAAGTTATGTGTGCTCATATAATAAACTTACTAAAAATTATATATGCTAAAAATAAAAAGTTAAATTTTATTATTTTTAGAATTTAAAATTTTACATATTAACTCCAATTTTAAATGACTATTTATTTATGCATGGTTTTCAATTATTTATATCATTCAATATATATTATTGTTCAAAATTGTTCAAAATATTTATCTATTGATAATTTTATATCTTGATAATATTTTCATTCATTAAAATTAACTACCATATTAAAAACTAGACAAGTTTGCAGTGAGAAGAGACAAAGAAAAAAGAACAAACAAGCCATTTTCAAAGACATGCATCATATATAAAAAGTTGATTCGAGGAAAATTGGACGAGAAGAGACTAAGCACAAGGAAAAAATCTTATTTTAGAATGACAACATACTTTTCTCCAATCATTTTACACCCCTGTATGGATGCAAAATGCATGACAGTTTCTGTAGACAACCTAAATTAAATAATCTGCAAGTGCAAAATCCTATATGGACGCATAAATAATATTTGCTACTGAAAATAAACTATGATTTCTTTTCCCAACATGCCTTTCTACCAATATATTTTTAAAAAGCATTATACATTAAAACATTACACCCAATAATACGGTGGAATATATTGTGAATATTTTTATTAATATTGAAATCATCATTGTGAATGAATGTACGTGTTCTCAGTGTGGTTAAGGCTACATTATTAGTCGATATGATTTTTTAAATATATATCAATATTTAAATAAATTTAAAATATGAATGATGATAAATTAAGATTTTGTATTTTATGAGTAGTGTAATTACTCTAAAAGAATTAAGTGATAATATTAAAATGGATTATAAAATATGATAGAAGGAAATCTTAAAAACAAAATCTTTATATCTTAAATTATTGATGTGTTTATATTAAAAAAATTAAGTATTAATATTGAGATGAAAAATATCCAAAATAAAATCTATAAAACAATATTAAATGAGGAGAATTTAATGACTCATTATTTAGATTAAATATAAATAAAGACACACATTCACTTTAATACACTAACTACTTTATAATTTTAATTTCAATTTTACATCTATAATTTATTAGATTTACATTTTATTTCAAAAAAAGTGTTATAATATAATTTAATTGCTATTGGAAAAACCAATAATTTTTTTTTCCAACCTACCTTTCCACCAATGTAGATTTTCGAAACATTATACTTTAAAACCTTACATCTCTTAATAAAACACTATATTGTGAATATCTTGATTAATATTAAAATCATCAATATGAATGATATACGTGTTAATATATTGGTTAGTATGTGGCACTTTATTGTGGGTAAGGTTATATATATATATATATATATATATATATATATATATATATAAAATAATTTAAAAAATAGTAGAAAATGAAATTTTAAAATATGAATGATAATAAACTAAGATTTTGATTTTTATGAGCAGTGTAATTATTTTGTTAATTTTTTTTTAATAATATATTAAAACGGACTATAAAATATGGAAGATGGAGATCTTAAAAATAAAACATTTGCATATTGAATTTGTGGTCTGTTTATATTTAATAATTTTAATATTAATATAAAGATCGAAAATATCTAAAACAAAGTTCATAAAATAATATTAACTCGAGAGAAGTTAATACTTCATTATTTAGGCTAAATAAAAATAGATCAAGTTTTCTGTATATATTTATAAATTTATTTTAATGCATTAATTATTTTATAATTTGTAATTTTAATTTTTATTTTACATTTTTATTTTGTTCCAAAAAAAGTGTTATGATTTAAGGGTTAATAAGGAAGGTTGAGTCTTTGAAATCCATTTGATGTAACACAAACATATTTAACAAGTGGGTTTATTCTTTGGATTTTCTGTTGCTAAACTTTACATATCGTTATGTTGTAAAAAACTATCTTTTAATTATTTTTGTAGATATTGTAATTAACTATTTGTAAAAAATATCAATTATTTAGATAATTGTTTTAATAATATCATAATAGGGCAATAAAAAACCTATGATAGATGATTTTCATGTCATTGAAGAAGATGATCTCGATTACAATGATCATTCATTGTATGAATGTGACATAGATAATGAATCAATAGATGATGATGACAGTTTTAATATGATGATATATAATAATGATTATTATATGATGATAGATGATGATCACAATGAGTTCTAGTGTTGTTGTTGTTATTATTATTATTATTATTATTATTATTATTATTATTATTATTATTATTATTATTATTATTATTATTATTATTATTATTATTATTATTATTATTATTATTATTATTATTACTCTCTCTAATATAGAGGAAAACTAATTTCCTTCTTCATCTAAAATTATATTTTAATATATGTGATCTATTTATATATAATTTTGTTAAATAAAATTTTAATTTTTGTTTAATTGTAATATTTTATTGGAGAATGTTAATATATTAAAAAATAAAATAAAATAAACATAAAATATGTATATTTATAAAGTAATATACAATAAATAGAAATAAAACATATAATATACAATATACAAAATATGTTAAGATTAATGACTGATATATAAAACAATTAGTTTATAATAATAATAATAATAATAATATATATATATATATATATATATATATATATATATATATATATATATATATATAATTATTTTAAAATTATGTCAAATTGTTTCTATAGAAACTGGAGATTATCTAAAAAAGTGTTGACCAAAAATCAATGTAAATTATGAATAATGTTATAATCAGTATAAATTTAATTTAAATTTCACGTAATATAAATGCTTAATCAAATCATTTATACTGAAATTTTGTATGATATATTGAACTTAATTTTTTAAATATTTCGATACAAAACATCCAAAATCTTACATTTTTTGATACAAATTCATTCCAAATTAATATATAAATTAAACTAAAAATTATATTAAAATATAAATACATATATATTTCAAATGCAAAGTTAATACATGTCCATTTATCTATATTACAATGGAATAATTGTTTTTACTTGAAAATACACACTACATAGAATTATTATCGATCAAGAAACGTCTTTCACACTTGAAAGCGAGAGACCTCAATAACCCAATTATTAAGAAATGTATCCATTATTGATCATGTGTAGACAAAACGCTACAACGAACCTTTTACCCAACTCCAATTATAAGAGTTCCCGCAAGCTGGGTTGTCTCATCTAATAGAAAACAGCGACGTCTGCCATTTGACGTGTCTAATAGTACCAAACAGCACCTTAGTGACTTCTGCTCCGCACAAAAGTTCATAATAGCACCTTAGTGACACATGAATCTGATAGTAATAGTAATGGACAAACGTTCATAACCGCACCTTCGTGACACATGCTTTATACAACACAAAAGAATATAACTTTATTGACTTACGAGGATTGTTTTCTTAAATGGTAGGCATTGAGAACCTTCCAAATTGGTGAGAAGTAATCTTTCATCACGAAAATCTATTACCCATAGAATGAGAGACTCCAACACAAGACCTACCCTGATAAAGCATACCAACCTTATTGTTCAGAAGATAACGACGTGTGCCAATGCTGACGTATCTAAGATGTTCAGAATAGCAAAACTCAACCACACAGAACTTGTATTTCCGTCTCCTAGAATCTTCCGACTTCCATAATACTTTAAAGATTTAAGGCGATTAAATTGCATAAACCATATATATTTACTCCTGAGGCTTCTTTTATGATATTGTGCTTCCAGATTTTGGTTTTAATAACTAAAAATATTTATAAATAAGACTATTTTTCGATCCGAGTGTTGACCGTTTTAATTGCTTAAATTCGTTCTGATAATAATACAGGTTTATCATATAAGACTATTCTTTTGACCGGACTGTTACATGTTTGAATTACAGTGGACCGTTGAAGAACTGTTTTTCTTGTTTCTGCTGAAAGTGTTCTTTACCTGAAAGCTACTCAAATACGTTCAATACGTTTGGATTATTCATCTTTGTAATAGTATTATTCAATGGGATTGTTTCTACAAATTATCCAGACAATACTGCTGGTATACGATATAATGTCCAAAGAATTCAATAGCACGTTACAAAATCGATTATAGAATGACAGACTTACGCCTACCCATCGACTTATAAATATTCCAATATACAATATCAATGTTAGTAAAATACAAGTGCTAACTTATGAATATGGATTAAACGCCATCTATTAGCAACTCCAATAAATTAGTAGCTGCAAGATTCAAAAGTCGCTCCCCACCAATCCGAAGTCCGCAGGATCCATTTCGAAGTCATCTTCCATATAACTAATACCATAGTCAACAGCTTCGTCTATGCGGGGTGGACTGAGAAGGGAAGCTTCTCCCATAATCATTACAAAATTTGGCGAATCAAAGTGCTCCAGCACTTCTTCAAAATACGGACGGTCGGTACAAATTCTAGGCACTGAGATGACTCTACCTCATCCACATGAATATAACATGATTCAGCCTTACGATCAAAGTGAACTATTAATTTATTTAGCTATTTGGGATACCACAACTTTCCCATTAAAAAATGAAGTTTAAAACTTGTCTTAAATATTTCACTATTTTCTTATTTTACATGGCCTTTCTCTTCTTTATTACTTCATCATTGTTTACATTTAGTGTGAAATATGATTTTTTTTTAGCATGGTACATTTCTATTTTAAATGATGTAACACACCACCTCTTTTTTAATCATTATTTTCATTAAAAATATCATATGATTATTTTTTATTTTTTTGATACAAAAAATTAGACAATTTCAGCAATTATAAGTTTCATATACAATAGAACTATCAATAATTTCACTTTACAAAACTCTGCTTTACCAAAAATAACAAAGTGCATCTTTCATTATAACTTGCACTTTTGGAAAACGACTACTTTTAAAATATTTTTAATAAACATTTTTGATCACCTTGTGAATCATCATTAAAAAATAATATTTATAAAATAATCAATTAAAATTATTTTTATAAATAATTACAATGATATTTAATGGATTTATGTTAAGAAAAAATAATTAGTAAAAAAATACCCGTATAATTATAGTTAAATATTTTAACTATTAATTGTGAAAATAAATATTAGTGCATCTCCCTTGGAATGAAGGGGTTTTTTACAATTTATTGGCAATCGATTTACATGTACAATTGAAACTTAAATCCTCGTTCATTTTAAAATTACAGGCATTCTTTCCAATTTTGATAGGCTCTCTGAATTTATGTCTATAGTAATGATTTTTTATTACGACCACATTGACATCCTTGATGTAGATTGGGTGCTTTAAATATATTTTTTACATGTTCTAATGATGTAAAACTCACATTCTATTTTAAATGGATGGAGGATACATGTTCCTTGATTCTTGTCATGATGGATTTGTTTATTTATTAATTTAAGGGACTTCATACGAACACTTAATTTTACAGACACCATTTTTAAAACATAGTTTTAAGTAATTTTTTTCAAACTTTAGAGAATTTTTCAACGCCATTTTTTAAATTATAAAATTAGTTTCAATGTTATCGAACATTTAAATTATAAAAATATTATTGGATATTTCTGCAATATAAATTATGAATATCATTCAAATTATTTCGGAGTTATTTCCATGATCAAACATTTTGTTTTGTGAAAATTATATTTTATTATGTGCGGGAATTTTTTATCATCTTGGAGATTTCATGTACACAAGTAACACATTTGACATAAACGAGCTTGTTTTCTCCTAACTAGGGTTTCTAGTTATTGACATCTTTTATTGTTTTTAGAGTTTGAAAGTTTCTTTGATGTTTGTAAAGTTTTTTCCTCTTTTAAGATTTTGATGGTTTTTCCATTTGCTTAATTCTTTCATACCAACAAGGATGTTTTAAGGAAAGTTTATGTTGATTTAATTTTTTGATATTCTCTAACAATGTTATAATGTTATATTTTGTATGATTTTTTATTATTTTTTAACGTCATGAATAATTTATTCTCTATCAATTTTGAACCATGAATAATAACCAATCATATTTTTTTTATTATAAATAATTTATGTACTTTATCTCTAGTTTATTTATAAATAGACATTTCAATATATTTCTAATATTTTTTTAATAACTTATAACTTTTTATGAATATATATAAACAAATAACTAAAAGAATATTAATATATAAAAAAAATTATTATAAATATTTAAAGAGTGATGTATGATTGGTGGAGCATATTAACTTATAATATTTTATTAAATTTTACATATCTATATGTACTAAATAAGTGATGAGGCTAAATAGAAGTGGTATGTAACTTAGATACCTTGAAAGATAATATAGGAGGTTGAATCTAATTATTATATATTTTTATACAATAAAATACTAAATAAATAAGTGTTATGATGTAGTTTTAGTACTTGATATTAAGAGCAATATTTAGACTTCATTAATATTTATGATTTTATTAGAGTCAGAGATATTAATAGACCCAATGATACCACAAATAAATTTAAGGTGATTACGTTGAGTGTCATCCTTTTATTTAAAAGTCATTAAACGTAGAAATCATTGTTAATAATAGGTCATGGGGCCCACATAAAACTATAAATTCCTTTTAATGTAATGTGGCATGTGGAGATCTAATGGTGTGTATGATTATATTGAATTTATATAATAGTTGGAGGATATGAGATGATGAAGTATTAGTTATATGTTGGGGAGTCATACCAAGAGATAGCCACTAACCACATATGTAGAAGCCTCCTACAATTTTTTATATGGCCATCAAATTTAGGACCTGATGGAAAAACATCTACATGGGTAAAAAAATTTCATTATGAGGGAGACACATAGTGATTGTCGTACAATCTTCAAATCAATAATGATTGGCAACATGAAGATTTTAAATTCTGAGATTTGTTAGAAAAATAACACATGTTGTAAAACATTCATTAAATCATATAATAATTAAACTAAATTAATATTTATCAGGACCTTAGACATTAAAAAAAATACAAAACAAAAAAACCTCAATGATTGGACAAGTTCCAATAGAATGTACACAAACTATTTATTTTTTGTGCATTTTTTATTTGGTTGCTTTAGTTTATTTTGAATACTATTCCTTAATTTATTTTATAGATTAAAAATCTAACAATATTAAGATGAGTGATTTTTATTACTTATTAAATATAAATCATATAATTTATTTAGTTTGACGAGGACCTACACTTACAAGTGAATTAATCCCAGTTAAAATCTCATAATGGTCAAACGTAATGTTCTATAGTATGATTTTTTTTTTAAACTATTATTTTTAAAAATTATGTAGATATAGTTGGACCAAAATTGAAATTTTAAAATGAAGAACAATGAAGATGATATTGAAGATAAAATCAAACATGAAGAAAATAAAAATGACATATGCACAAATATAGGAAGAAATAAAAACTTGAAATAATATTAGACAAATTTATTTCAGTATGTAGTCATATAATATCTCATTTAATGCAATGAGTGTTAATTCAAACCAACTTATCATTAGATTAGCCATAGACCTTTCTTAATCCCTCTTTTGTGCCAATATATACAAATAGATGCATTAATACATCACCTAGGCATTCTTGATCATTTATCACACATTCCATCCATTTAGATAATAATAAGGCCCCATTAGTCAATAGCGTAGTGCATAATTGACAAAAGGCTAATTATTGACATTTAGCTTATCATATACCTAAAGGATATAATTACACTTTATTAAGAATCTTAGGGTCAGCATAGACTGATTTCGTGTCTCAAAAAGAATTAGAACATTTTATAAAGACTACTCTCATTCATTTATAAAAAAGATGGAAATTCTTATGAATAAGCTCAAAAATATTTGTCAAAATTATAGTTATTGATCCCTAGTTTACCCTATTTGTAGATATATCCATATTAAACATCTTAGATCACTAGTTCACTTAGCTTTCCAATCTCAATTTGTACTCAATGTCTTCAAATTGGTATTCACACTGAGTCATGCAAGTATCACACATACTTGCTCCAACACTTAGAATTGGAAAACTACATCAGGATGGATCTCATTTCAAGGTATTGATATGTAGGAAATGCTCAACACATAGGTTGTTGAGGGCATGCCAAACCTACCCTTATAACACCACTCTTCTTCCACTTATGTTCATAAAAAACCTACCAAACATGGAGATTTAGGGTTTCATAGTGAAATTAGTCAAAGTGAATAATAGTTGGTGATTTAGGTCTCGATCATATAGACACAATATTCTCAAATTAGACTGACGATTTACCCAAAATTTCACACCTTCACCTACAAAGGGTCATTATCACATCAATGAAGGCTAATAACACATTACATAGGGTTGTGTTATTATATGATGAGGGTTATGATACCTATTCTTTGATAACAGTACTATGCCCTACTCTTAAATCATTTCCTTATCTACCACTTGTCCATCATAGTCATATTTTCTATCTAAGTACACATTTTTTAATTTATTTCCATTTATACAATATTTAAGTTAATCAATCATTGTAGAAATTAGTGGGTGTTGATATTGTACTATTTTATTCTATGATTTATTACTCAAAAAGATAAATAAATGGTGAACTAGACTTACTCAGAACATATTTCTCAAAACATTAATACACCATTAGGGTTTCCTTTCTTATTTAAAGAATTTTCTCATCATGATGATCATGACTGAAGTTATTTTCTACTTTTTGTTAAAAAGTCTTTTAGTTTGTCTTGTATGCTTATTACTTACCATTTTTAGAATGAGGTACACGTATGTCACTCCTTTCAAGGATGATGTTAGGATTCATATTCTTTCATACATTGGTCCACCTCATCTTGAACCCCTTTCTATCGAGAGCATTGTTGTATGGTCAATTCCAAGTTACCTATGGTTACTAATAAATGATAGAGAGCTCAGCTCACTCCTTCTATTCATCTTCCACCTAGACCAATTAACTACCTTTGATCACATTCCACCTCTACTACTCACACCTTTCAAATAGTATATTCAATGATTTGATTTGTTACTAGATGGAATCAGATGCCTCCTCAGCCTATACAAGAATAACATAATTCCACAAACCTAATACAATGGGACCTATGGATCAACACAAATAATATGATATTATTGATCAAATGATAAATACACTAGCCAATATTTATATATTATAATTAATTCAAAAGGCAACCATATTCAAAGATATTCTTTTCCAAACTCTCAATCATACATCTTTGCCTCATGATACAAAGTTAATTTATTTTACATCTATCATGAACACTAAAAATTACATTAAGGATGTTATATATTTTAGTAATGATTATCTGACCTCACATACATTTACCGATTATAATATACCACTCCTACAATCACAATTTAAAACCACAACTATTAAATGAGTTTGAATCAGTTTAGTGCCTAAGATCTTAACATATGAAACCTCACATTTTTATATACTATGTGGGTTGATATATTATCAATTCAGAAGACATATAATAACATTAAAGGTTTTGGTGGTATTTCCTAAAATGCATTGAGTTCTGTTACTTTAGATATCATAATCAGACCCAAAACCCTATCCACATAGCTTCATCTAATGCCTAACCATTTCCATTATAGTTTATTACTCGAGAGATGTTGGATACATGTGGTAGAGGTCGTTACCTCTACCTTGAACATATATTTTAAGATTTTACATGATTTATACTTATACACTTATCTAGTTGATAAAAAACCATTAAAATATCATAGAGTCACTGAGCCTAGTACCCCAAGTATTTATCTTAGATGGGACACCTCATATCCTAATGGATACCCTACCTCATCTCATTCTTATAGAATAGATGCATATATATGAGGTTGGAGAATGTAGATTTGCTATTCATTCACCCATGATGCATGATGACCCTATTACAACATAATTATCCCTGCCCATGGCAAATGATGAGATTCTACTATCAAAGTTATCATTATTTATTAACTCAAATGACATATTCATAAAAAACTTATATAGAGATTCCTAGACCACCACAAAAGATAATATAATGCCCATGATCATTGATGATTATTTATGTAGATTGGCCTTGACACTAGTAGGATATGGATATTACAGAGATTCTTCTAAGGAACTCATGCATTTCCCTACACATAAATCACCACCAGTTCATAATATCATAGATACATGCCCATACACTCGTAGTTAGAGGCAACTTCTTCTACACACTCATTACATATGTTTACCCACTTATCCATATTTAGGCATGGATTACATAGGATAGACCAAAAATTATCTTACTTATATTATTTGATGGAGGATTGATGGAATTAACTATAGTTTACCATAGATGCATTAGTAAATTATCACAATAGTATGATAGACCCTTCAATGCTTTTCACAACATTACCAGACATGATACAAATACATGTTCAATATTAAAATATAAATTGAATAAAATAAATTCTCAAGTCATTATCCATATTACAAATCCTCTAGCTCCACCAGTATAGACACCACGATGGACTCTTCACTGACCTACATACTAAAGGAATGATATATTGACTATTCAAGATTTCATCAAGGACCAATATGTTATAATCACAACAACTGAGAGAGCGGGGTTTGAATAAGTGTAAAAAATTTTAATTCAATTTAACTTATGATTCATTAATCATTTGAACTAACATAAATATATAGTAATACATAATCAATCAATCTTATGAGCATGAAGCAAGAACATAGCATAAGAACACAACAGATACATGGGAAAAACTAATGGGGGATAAAACCTACTAAAACATATCTTTAAATATATTAATATAGTCAATTATTAAATACTTAACTAGGCACAAACCCCACAAGGAGCATTAACCCCTCACCGGTTAAGCACCAACTCAACTAGTCCTTTATCAATCACCAACTTGCAAAGAACCAACCCCTTAGGTAACTTAGCATTAACTAAGCTTCCTGGTACCTATAATCACCTTTGGACACCTATTTATCTCTCAAATAATTATTATACCCTTATTCTTTTTTCACACTCTTCTATCTCATTCAAACAACCTATTAGGCCTCTTCCCTTAGCTAGCCCTATTCTTGGAAGAATAAGGTCATATGACCTTTCTCATCATTTGTATAACCACTATTATAAACTCATGACATATTCAAAATACCTATGATTTTATTCAAACCATATACATAGTTTATAAACTTATATTTCATTGACTCATTCCCTCAATTATTCTTTTCTAGTCAAATTAGGCATGTTAGAGCTTCTTGTTATACTTGACTTTTTCTTTCAAACACCTTGGTTGTATACAAACCTCACCACACTTGGATCAAAATTTTAATAGATTAAAAAATATGTTTCACAAGTAAAATATCCATTACATATTTTATTCACCACATATAACAACCAAAACCACCATTAGGCCTAATAGAGACCTAATGCAATTAGGTGTTCTCAAAGCACACATTTCACCTTGACCACATTGGAAAACCTTGAGCATGAAAAAATGGATTAAACACTTCATCAAATATTAAATTATACCCATTATAATTTCACCTTAGGTATCTAACAATATTTATCTCATTTAACTCCTTCAACCACACCATTAGGCTTACTCACAATAAGCCCTTCTCACTGCTAAAATGTTTGCTTTGAATATATAAAGGTTACATTCAACTTTTATAAATAACCACATATTAAAATAATATTTATATAGCCTATATGACCTTGTATTCATCATAATTTCAATTATATTTAACCATAAGAGTGAAAATACCCTAAACATACCACATCCATATGCTCACTTAGAACAACACAACAAGCTTCAAAACCTAGTCAAGATCCTTTGACTTTTCACACCCTTATAGGAGTTTTTAACGAATAAAAATACATTAAAATTGACATATGATACTTATAAAACAACTTAATGTTCATTTTATTCTTTAAATATATGTATAATGACTCATGACAATCATTGTCACTAAAACACAAAAAATTGTTGAATGCTCTAAAACATAGTCATGGAATCCAAGATTTAAAACACTTGTGTCAACACTTATATGAAATTAAAATTGTTTTATATTATTATTAATCATCTTTATAACTTATTTTAACAAATATATTAAAATTTTAAATATCAATATTGGTCTTATAGACCAATCTCATGTCTTTACCCTACACAAACCTTATTATGTTAGACAGGTCACTTTGAGAACAATTTTTTTCTTGTATGTGAGCATCTCCAAATATTATATTAAAATTTAATATGTTATATATGTATTTAAAATTAACCCCATTTATTTTTATCCATTCTTAATACATTTTAACCCATCCCTAATATCATTCTCACTTTTTAAAGGTTTTCTCACTATCTTCCTCATTAGCCCTTTTTAGTGATAGGCCAATTTCCATGACTATTTTATCATAATTAAAGTCCATAACATTCTTATAAACTTAAATTATCATAAAAATATGAGTCTCACACATCTTTGTGCAATAATTTTCATGTTTGACCTAGTCAACCCTACCTGCTACATGAAAAATCAAAGAGATAAGGGGTTTCCTATATCTTCCACTCACTATTTTGATAGACCAGTGCCACCTAAAGGTACTTAAGAGAGTTTAATAAAACCTATAATCATAATAATAGGTCAATCAAACCATTCTAATAACTTTAGTATCATATCTTCCATATCATGTCACTATCAAGGTCTTAGAGAGGTTTAGATTGTCTTCCATTCATAAATATTAGGCCCTCATCCAAGAAAAAATGCTAGGAAATTTAAGCTAGGAAACTTCCCAAACTACCATGAAGTACTTGTATCCTCATGCAAAGGTTTCACATGCCAACATGCATAATAAAATCCTTCTTAGGTCTGTAATACCTCATTTTGTGTACACATAAAACCTCAAAACTAAATTTCATGCTTTGTCCTTCAGTTTGTGACTTGAAACTTGGTTAAAATAGTTGAAAAAACCTCTAAAAACTTTTAAAATTCTCTCATGAGATATATCATCTTGAAAAATGAACTTGAACCCTTGTTAGGCCATATAAAGACTCTTTGCACATTAGGCCTTAAACTTTATATCACACATAGACCATGAACACACATTGAAACCTATTTTAATATTCTCAAAACCTCATAATAATCTCATACAAACTCATTCCATACTCACATACTACCAATATTATTCTCATAAGCCATAGAATACTTAGATCAAATTGCTACTAGGTCTATGCCTTCTCACTAGGTTTCTCAATTACATGACTCATGAACTCAACTTCAATAAAAAAAAGACAACTTAGAATGACATCAATGACACTTTAATGACATTATTGAAAACTCAATTCATACCTTAGAATACATTTTAAATATTCTCCCCCTTTTTCATTGATGGCAACCACTCATTGATGGCAATCATTCAAAGAAGTTTCTTTTATTGGGATACATCTCCCCCATACAAATCAATCTCCCCATTTGAAATTAATGATGAAGCATTACTTGAAATAAAAATCAATACACATGAATGAGATATCATTTCAACAAGATCCCCTTATTTCACTATATACCTTAAACAAGTTGTTCTTGATAAACTTATATGACTCCCTCTTTGACCTCACATCTTGTGCACTTCTTTCATACTCGTAGAGCTAAAACACATCCTTATTATCTCTACCTAAGAAATTTAATTGATTAGTGACTTATATGATATGGAATCACACATAATTCATATCTTATATGTTCAAAATTACCCTTTAGAAGAAGTTTAGTCAAGAAATCTGCAATTTGTTCCTTGGTAGACACAAATTTGAGCTTAATACTTTATTCACTACCCTATTCTCTTACTAAATTATAATCAATAGGAATTTGGTTGATCCTTCAATACATGAAAGGATTATTTGAAACACTTATGGAACTATTATTATCATAAAAAATAAAACTAAGACCATCAAACTCCACTTTGTAGTCTTTTAAGGTTTGTCTCATCCACAAAACCTGAGTGCAATATGAAGCTATTACAATGTACTCAACCTCACAAGTAGATAAAGAAACTAATTGTTTCATATTTCTTATCCATAACAATATACACTCACCTAATAATATCACTCTTACGCTAGTGGTCTTTCTATTATCTAGACTCCCAGCCCAATCTACATCTGTATAGGCTACTACATCAAGCTTATTAATCATGGGGTACCACATTCCATACTCCATAGTTCCCTTCATATAAATAAGTATTATATTAACTAATTTTACATTAATTTCATTAGGATATACTTTAAATCATCCCACAAGACCTATAACTTACATGATGTTAGGTCTAAAGGTAGTAGTATATAACAAAATCCCAATCATTGATCCATATTTTATCTGATTGACTCTTGAAGATTCGTTTTCCTTCCATAGCTTACATCATCTAACCATAGGTGTACTAATAGAATTGAAATATTTAATTTAAAACTTATTTAACATATCTTCTATATACTTGTCCTATGAAATGAAGATACCGTTTTTGGATTGATTCATTTGATGTCCAAGAAAGAAGGATAGTTGTCCAAGCATAGACATTTCAAATTCTGACTTCATCACCTCTGCAAAGCCCTTGGTCATGTTCTCACTATTTACACAAAATATTTTATCATCCACACATACCACTATTATAAATTTATGGTCATTTTCATTTTTGATACACAAGCTACTATTTGCAACTCCTCTATTGAATCCTTGGTTTAAAAGATACTTTTCTAGTCTAGCATACAAAGCTCTAGGGGCTTGTTTTACACCATAAAGAGCCTTATTCAACCTATAGACATAGTCATTATTATAATTCAATAGTAAACCCTCAAGTTTCTCAATGTACACTTCTTCTTCCAAGTTCTCATATAGGAAAGTTGACTTGACATCCATTTGGTATAACTTGAAGCCTTTAAAAAATGCATAGGCAATAAATATCCTAATAGCCTCTCACCTTGCTATAGATTTCTTTTTTCATAGTCCACTCCTTCTACTTGAGCATATCAATTAAATACTACTCTATACTTTTGTCTAGTGACATCTTCATTCTCATTTAACTTGTTCCTAAACATCCATTTTTTACCAATGATATTTTTGTCCTTAGGTCTAGGTACTAATACCCAACTCTTATTCTTCTCAATTTAATTTAAGTCCTCATTCATGGCATATTTCCAAGACATATATTCACTTTCTTCTATGTATAATTTATGTTCAAACTTGGATAGTAAGCAAATATATTAGTGATTAACATTACTCACAATTTTCCTTCATATTTGTATGCCTGCACTTTTATTGCCAATAATCTGAGATTTAGGATGATCCTTTTAAATATGCTTGGAAGGAACTTTTGAGACCTTTTTATATTTAATTTTTTTTTCATCCTCATCTGTTTATACTACTCATTCAACATTCTTTGACTAATAATATGAATTTTATGTCTCATCAATCTTCACATTTGTTCTCTCTACTATATTTTATAACCTCTTGTTGTAGCATATATAATTAGCACTAACTAATAAATATCCCATGAAAATACCTTCATCAAACCTTGAGTCAAAATTTCCTAAGTCCTCATCATCTCTCTCGATATAACACTTACTTCCAAACACTTTGAAATGTTCAACACTAGCAAGTTTGTCATTCTAAAATTCTTATGGAGTTTTTTCACCATAATCCTAATTTCTCCTCTATTCAAAGTGTAAAATTCACTACCCAAAACTTTTCTCCAATAATGATCACATAAATTTGACTCATTCAACAAGGTCCTTTCCATTTCTTTAACAATTATGTTCCTTATTTCAACCACCCCATTCTATTTAGGTGTTCTAGTAGCTTATAGTTATCTTCTTAATCCATTTAACTCATAACAATCATTAAACTCATTTGACCAAAAATCTCCTCCTTTGTTAGACCTAAAACACTTGATCTTCATATTCATATCCTTTTCAACCAAACCCTTGAAATTTTTTAACTTACTTAGAGCTTCAGAATTTTTTTTAAGATTGCTACCCAAGTCATTCTTATGAAGTCATTTATAAGCAACATGAAGTCATTTTCACCTTGAATGCTTTTAATCCTTGTAAGACCACATAGATCATTATGAATTAGTTGTAAATGTCTACTAGTAGAGCTTTATGTAGACTTCAATCTCCTCTTAGTCTACTTACTATGTTGACATGCCTTGCAAATAATGTCTTCAAGATTGGAAATTTTGGGCATGTTCTTCACATATTCCTTATAGTTGATCTTGACCATATTGCCAAAGTTTAAATGACCTAACCTCCTATGAAAAATCCAAATATAATTCACCTTTCTCATAAATCACTTCTCTTTTGTGATATAAATAAATACATATAAATTATTCTCAGTTCTCTTGTATTTGACAATCAACTTACCTGATTTTGCTCTGATTATCTCACATCCTTTGTCATGAAAATTTAGGGTATGTACTTGGCTATAAATTTGAATTACACTTATAAAGTTTTGTTTCAAGACATATACATACAATGCATTTTTTTATCTTGGTCTTCCCATTGTCCAAGTTCAAAGCACCTTTACCAACTATACTAGCAGATGTGTTATCTCTAAATCTCACTGATCCTATGGCATTATTCTTCAAATTGAGGAATTTTACCTTATCTCTTGTCATGTGACTTGAACATCCACCATCTATGTACCAATTTAAATATTCATTTTAAGTATGAAAGGCAATTTGGGCTATCATAGATTCTTCTCCTCTAAATTCCTATTTCCCCTTCATTTTAGCCATAGGGTCTGATTTCTTCATCCATTATTTAGTATCATGACTAATTATATACTTAAATTGAATGGTATTCTTCATATATATTATCTTACAATCTCATGCAACATGTCCCCTTTGGTATAATTTATAACACATGATTCTACTTCTCCACCTACAATCAATAACTCTATGTCCAAATTGAGTACAAGAGAAATAATAACAATTGAAAGAATCCGCTTACTTTGATTTTTTAACCTCATTTATCTCTTGATGATCATTGAATGATACACCACTTCTTGAGATATCCTTTGATGGAACAAAACTGTTCTTGGCTTGTTAATTATTGACTTGAAACTTTACCACTTTTGTATACGTCTTTATTCTACCAACTTTATCCCTCCTTGATAGATCATTAAATTTTGTAAACTAAATATCATTGAAGTACTTTTTTTATTGTTTAAAACCAAGAAAATTCATATCATGAAATGACCTTTGATTATCCAAAATATTTTTAATCTTTCAAGTACTTTCCTAAAAAAATTTATATGTTTTTATCTTGATTGCATCTTGCTCAACTTGTCCTTCTAAAGTATATAATTTCATTTTATGTTAGGTGAATTATTCAATTTTATTATTATATTTTAAAAAAAATTAAAAATTTTATTCAATGTCTATGAATTTCACTTCATTTCAATCATAATAAACAACGTCATTATAACAATCCATACCTGTGCTCAAAATATCTCCCTAAGACTATTAGGTATACACAGGGGACCTTCGTATGATACCAATTATTGGAAGCATAAACACTAGGAGGTTGTGAATCAGTTTAAAAACTATTATTTTAATTCAAATTATTATTCATTTATCATTAAAACTAAGATAAATATATAACAATGCATAATCAATTATTCATATGAGCATGAAGCAGGAACATAACACACAAACATAAGAGCTACATGGGAAACCCTTATAGGGGATAAAACCCAATAAAAAATATCTTGTAATAAATTAATATAAGTAATTAATCATTATTTAATGAGGCACCAACCTTGAAAAGAGCACCAACCCCTCACCAGTCAAGCACCAACTCAACTAGTCCTTTAGCAAGTGAGAGCTTGCTAGGAGGCACCAACCCCCTAGGTAAATTAGCAAAAAATAAGATACTTGGAACCTATGTTCATATTTGGATATATTTTATATTTATTATCCAATTATTTTATTCTTCACACACTTTTATCTCCATCAAATAGCCTATTAGGCCTCTTCGCTCAATTAGCCCTATTCTTGGCAGAATTAGGTCATACGACCTTACTCATTATCTATAGAATCACTATTATAATTTCATGACATATTAAATACACCTATATTATCATATTCAATCTATATACCTAGGTTTGAAACTTAAATTTCATTCTCTCATTCCCTCTTGCTTTCACAACTTAGTCTCCAAACCTATGGTAGTCAAATTAGGCCTATTAGACCTTCTTCTTATACTTGACTCTTGATTTTACACACCTTGGTTAGACATAAACCTCACCATACTTGTATCACCCTTGGAATATATCATAAAACATATTTCACAACTGAAAAAAAATTTACAAAGTTCTATCCCCACCCATAAGAACCAAAACCACCATTAGGCCTAATAGAGACCTAATGCAATTAAGCCTTCTCAAAGCACA
The DNA here is from genome assembly GCA_037957365.1 of Torreya grandis. Classification (NCBI taxonomy): domain Eukaryota; kingdom Viridiplantae; phylum Streptophyta; class Pinopsida; order Cupressales; family Taxaceae; genus Torreya; species Torreya grandis. Next base: position 327,287 of record JARHVA010008201.1, on the reverse strand, counting down.
CGTTTCACCTTGACCACATTGGAAAATATTGAGCCTACATAAATTGATTAAAATACTGATAAAAACTTCAATTATACCCCTTATAATATCACCTTAGTTCCCAAACACCATTTAAATCAATTCACTACTTAAACCACAACATTAGGCTTACTCATAATTAGTCCTCACTTCCAAAAGCACTGCTTTGAATATCTAAAGAGTATACTCAATTTACCACATAGATACAAAAATAAACCACATTTATATAACCTAAATGAAATCATATTAATAATATTATACTTTATATTTCACCATATATGGTAAAATACCTCAAACAGATCACTTCCATATGCTCACTCAGAACTGCACAATAGGCTTCAAGACCTATTCAAGAATATTTAAATATTCACACCTTAATTTGAGTTTGTCATTAATAAAAATACATTTAAATGAACCTATGAGGCCTATATAAAAAAATAATTTGAATTTTTTTCTTCAATTTTGTGCATAATGACTCATGAACATCATTCTCAATAACACATAAAAAATTACTTGAATGTTCCAAAACACAGTCATGAAAACCAAGACATATAAAAATTGTGTGAAAAAATTTATGAAATTAAAATGGTTTTAAATGATCCTTCATCATCCTTAAAACATATTTTAAAAATATATTACAAGTTTCAATATCAATATGGATCTTACATACCAATCTCATGTCTTCACCCTACATAGACCTTATTGTATTAGACATGTCACTTTCAGAGAAACTTTAAGATTGTATATGAGAATCTAAAAATATATTATTTAAATGGGATATGTGATATAGGTATTGAGAAATAACCTGATGCATTTGGATTCATCACTAATCCATTGCAACCCATCCCTAATATCATTCTTAATTTTACCTACTTTTCTCACTATCTTTATCATTAGGAATTTTTAGTGATAGGCCAAAATCCATGACTAGTTCATCATGTGTTAATTTTTTCTTGGTAATAAACTTAAATCATCCTCTAATCATTTACATGCTTTGACCTAGTCAACCCAGTCTGTTACATCAAAAATCTAAGAAACAAGGGGTTTCCTATAGCTTCCACTCATTATTTTGATAGACCAATGCAACTTGGAGATACTTGGGAGAGTTGAATACAACCTCCAGTCATCATAATAGGTCAACAAAACCATTCTAATAACTTTGGAATCATATCTTCCATATAGAGTGACTATTAGGGTTTTAGAGAAGGTTTAGACTATCTTTCAGTATTAAAAATTGTTCATAAATTTTAGGCCATCATCCTAGAAAAAAATTCTAGGAACTTTAAGATAGGACCCTTCAAAAACTAACATTAACTAATTATATCCTCATGAAAAGGTTTCACATGCCAACAAGCAATAATAAAATCCTTCTCATATCTATAATACCTCATTTTGTGTCCATATAAAACTCAAAATCACATTTCATGATTTCTACTTTAGTCTATGACCTTAGACTTGGTCAATACACTTTACACAAACTATCACACCTATAATAATGCTTGCATGACCTCTGGCACCTTGGAAAATTAACTTGATTCCTAATTAGGTGACACTAGAACACTTTATAAATTAGGCCTTTAACTGCTAATCACACTTAGACCATGAAGACACCTTGAAACCTCTGGTGTTATTTGAAACACCTCATAGTCATGTCATACAACCTCATACCATGCTCACACACTACCAATATTTTTATCATAATCCTCAGAATGCTCACCTCAACATGCTACTAGGAATATGCCTTCTCACTAGGTCTCTCAAGTACATGGCTTTTGAACTCAACTTGAATAAAAATAAAAACAACTCAGAATGACATCCATCACACTTTCATGACATCAATGACAAATCTATGAATACTTTAGAACAAATTATCAATGCAATACATCACTAATATTACTATAAATGAAGATTATAATCCAAACACTAGTAATTTGGCACTCTTACATCACATAGAGTATCAAGAGACAGAGCTACAACATGATATACATTGTCTAGACTTCTTAGGACATATCACACTATCATTTAAATATAGACCTAAGGTGTTAAACACACTAATTTCTATTATGAGAATAAACACTCACATACAAGTTATGGTTGGCATTACATTGTTATAGGCAATGTATACCATAATCGATTAGATAAACAAATGTTTGACTTTTAGTTCTGAGTGACACATGGTTCACATTTTTCATGATAGCCTAGATTAAAATCAAAAATTTCATACATAAATCTATCAATCCAATGTGTTATACTATAAGACTAGATTGGAGGTTTATTACATAGTTGAGCAACATGTTATTCGAATGCACAAAATATAGACTAACTCAAAGGATAAGGCTATACTTGTATAAACAAAATAGTATGATGATCAATGTGATGATCATTTATTCAAGTTTTTATAGATTCAATATCCATCTTTGGATGACTTCCCACCAAATCTGCCATTTTACTATCCACATCGTGTGGATGTGCTCTTAGGTATATAGAGTCACTAGATTTTGTTTATACATAATCTCATTTTCTTCCAGTATCACTTACACATAGTTTAATTATTAAAATTTATTTATACATAGTCTCCCTTTTCTTGATCCTTGAATATAGTCTAATTTTCATGTTCCTTGTACATATGTTATACATATAATACATATAAAAATTAATACATTCAAAAAATAAAAAAACATTAAAATATTACTCATAAAATATAAATTTCAGATTGAATGCATTTCCATGTTTACATTCCTTATATTTTTTATGTATTACACATGTTATCTATTCTAGTGTAGCTAGTTTTAACATACATACGTAGTTCAGTTGTTCCCTTCCAGTGTTCACATATTACTAAAAGAGTCATGTCCTCTACATATATCTATATTTACTAATATCTACCCATTAGGGGCACATACACATATACACCAATTCATCATTGGTATATTATCCCATTTGGGGCATCATACACCAACTTATATTTGTGTATGTTATATATTTCTATACTACATATCATATATTTAGCATTCATTATATTTTGATATTTATCATCCTTTACTACAGTACTTTTTTACCGTCTACTATTAATATGGACTCAACTTATATACATATTCATTTTTATATATATATTTCTACTACATGATTATGAATACCATCATTTATTACTTTACTAGTCTAGATTTGATTGTGTGTCTTTTATTATACATCAAATAGAGGGAATTTTAATATTCCATTGTCATTTCATTGATTTACATGTTAGACATGCACCCATGTCCTTGTGTATGCTTCTTGATTCTATAAGTTGACATTTGAACATATCCTTCCATGTGTCTCTAAGAAAAAATTGTGTGTTGTTTTGCATATGCAAAAATTTTAACATGTATGTGTTCCTTTAATTATACTTAATGACACATTCCTAGGTCCCTTGTATTGTGGCCTCTTGTCCTACTTTGTATTTGTCATGTCTTTCTATGTATGCTTTAATGTACGCATCATGGACATGACACTCATCTCTTGATTTTCCTTTCAAATATAGTTTGAGATGTCATGAGGGACCTCATGTATCTTCCCTTTCCTTATAGGGTTCCTTGATAAACATCATGCCTCACCCCACCCCCAACCACCCCCCGTAACCCAAGTAGTTTACTCAAAATTATATTCATTTTTTCTTTTCATACATTGCTATGTCTATCTTGACAACTTTGTGAATGGTAAATCTAACATATATTATACATTGTAAACTTATGTAGTGTATATTTTATATTTCTATATCATGTATACACACTATTCTAGTTTATCACACATATATCATATATTTTTAGTCTAACATGAATGATGCTTGGATTTTATTTTAAGGATAATTATTGCAAAGGTTCAATAACCCCCATCAAAATAAGGGGCATCCTAAGGGGTTTTTCTAAAGATCAAACCATCCTAGTGCACCAAAAAAATAGTTTTCAAAACTTTGACATAGATTGCAGAGCTTAGACTTAGGGAACAATAGTTAAATATAGTCATACACAAATGAGTCTTAATTTTTATCACAAACAACACTGTTGCATAATAAAACATTATAGTGCCAGGAGGGTAGTGCATTATAGTCCACCTACCACTCTATTGACTAATAGCCTCAAAAATATAAAATTAAATAATTATCATAAAGATATAATAGGTACAATAAGGTTTTGCATAGTCCTAGTCATAAATTATGAGATATTCTCGATAAATACCCCTTTTTTAAACAAAATTACACAAGTTTACTCAAATTGGTTAAATCATACATTGAATTATCATTCCCATTTAATTTTTATATGTAAATAGACACATATTACTATGATTTTATCCAAAATATATATGCTTACATATTAGAACGTTGGGCATGTGTGCAACACATTCTTTCCATAGGCCTGGTTTTACACTAGTTATCTTAGATGAAATGACAACCCCATGTCATTATCAAAATTATATACTCCACACACCATATGCACCAATTTTTCGCCAAGATTAAAAAAAATTGATACTTCATTATATCTATAATGGTTGGTATTCTCAAGAGTCTCAAATCTGTTTTACATTTCAAAAATGCCAAGTGGCCCATATACATCTCTTACAAATTCATGACACTAGGAAATTTTAATTTTATCTTATTCTAATACACATGGGTAGGCAATGATGGATTCATGACCTACTTGAGTTCTTGAACCACTTACATAAGTTAGATGGATAAATCATCAATCCAATCAAAAGCTATTCACATATTATGATCCACCAAATAGGGCTGGGAAATGATAGATTCAATGCCATATTGAGTTCTTGATCCACTAACACATGGGTATTTTTCAATCCATTAGCTTAGTTTAAACTATTCATTATTTCATCACCATCTACACACACCATATTTCACTAGGTTTTTACATTGGTTCATGCACCTAGTTCAATGTATTCATTCCTTTCCTTTCTAACACATCTCTTTACTTAGTTTTATGTTTTTTTATATATTTATTAAGTAATTATTGATTCATATATGTTTTTTTTAGGATAGGTAATGGAGAAATATTCATAGACTCAAACCCACATTCATGACCTTCACCTCATAGGTAAGTCCAAGTACATATCTTATTCCTTTATCTTAACCATTTCACATTGCTACATTTTTATAATAAATAGGGGAAAATTTATTCATATTTAATGTTATTTAATGCAATTAGTGTCACATGAGACCACCCTATCCTTAGATCATCCCTATACCTATCTTAGGGCATATTTTGATCATTTCCTAGCTTCTAGGCACACCTATCTCATGAGAAGATATAACAAGAACCAAATTTATTTATCACATAGGCATCTAATATCATTTTTTACATGATCCATCCACCTTGAAAATAGTTCAACCTAATTAATCTATAACACAATGCATTTTTGGCAAAGGGGGTGATATTATTGACCCTTAACTTCTCTTTCCATTAATGGATATATTTCCACTTCCTAAATCATCTTAGGGTTGTCTAAGACTCATTTCATGTCTTGAAAAACATCATAAAACTATATAAATACCACTCAAATTCATTTATGATATAGATGGAAGTTCTCATGAAGAAGCTAAAAGATAGTTTTGAAATTTAAGGTTATTGATCCCTATTTACCTCTTTTAATGCATACATCCATCAATAATATCCCATAGCTAAATTTTACATAGGTTTATAGTCTCACTTCATAATCAATGCATTAAAATTTTCATTCATATTTATGAATATTAGCATCACTCTCAATTATACTAGCATAAGTAGATTTGGAGAACTACATCAGGTTTGATCCCCTTTTCATGTATTGGTGTGTATGTAGTGCTTAATACATGGGGTGTTGAGGTCATTCCCAAATTATCCCATTGAAATCATTCTTATTTCATTTAATTTAATCAAAACCCTAAAAATTATGGAGGTTTAGGTTTTCATAGTTAAAGTAGTCAAAGTGTAGAACAAATGATGATCCAGGTCTTAGTCATATAGGCATAGCCTTCTCAAAATAAATCATAGGTTTACCAGAAAATTCACTACATCACTTTCATGGTGTAATTATGAAATTTTTGAGAAAAGATACATAAAATATCATCTAAGATCTATTTAAAAGACCACAGACACTTGTAACAAGCTTCTAATGCTAAAAAATAAACACACTCTTTATATTGCTCGTAGATCTATTACAATTTTGAATTCTTCAACTTCTCTCAAATTTAAATGAACACAAGGAATACATCTCAAAATAGATATAATTACATAATATAATAACATTATTGGAAATTAAAATAATAGGTGGCCCTCCCACTAGTTAAGTGAGATGTACATTGTTATCCACTATGGGTAAAGGGGTATGGCCATTGTCTCCAACCAAGGTTAGATAATGGCCCATGAGCACTAATTCATGTACACACCCTAATCAAGATTAAATAAAATAATTAAGTTACATTAATTATTCCAAGGTACCCAAATGGATCATAAGTATTAGGCCTAGTAAGCTACACATGAAAAAATAATAAAATGAAAGAAGATGTCCTCATGACAACCCCTCAAGGATAACATATTAAACCCCAAGTATACCTTGAAACTCAAGGCAGTCAAGAAAATAAAAAGGCTTCATTAATATGTTGAAAACCTACTATTGAGTCAAAATGTACTCTAATCTAAGAAATCCATGTTGAATGTGGTGATGAATGAAGTGGATATGTACTTCAATGTGCTTGGTCTATTGGTGCTCAACTGGGTTGCAAGATATGTAAATTATACTATGATTATCACACCAAATTAAAGTCGGTGAATCTTGTGTGAATCAAACTATATCAATTAATAACAAAGCCAATGAACCTACTAACGTGCTATAACTATTGCCCTATACTCAGCCTCTATATATGAAAGTGAAATAACCTGATGCTTCTTGTACAACCAAGTAATAGGTGAGGATCCAAGACAAAATAAGTATCCAAAAGTGTAATGCCTATCATCAAGAGAACCTATACAATCTAAATCATTTTATCCAACTAATTTATTATAAACCTTGCTTTAGTGTAGTCCAAATTCAATAGTGCCTCGTAGATAACCAAAAATCCTCTTGCCTTCTTGTCAATGACTATCATTAGGTTCATATGTAAACCTAGAGATAATCCAAATTGTAAATTAAATTTTGAGGTGAGTATGGGTCAAATATATAAGACTCCAAACCATTTTCCTATGAAATGTAGGATCATAAATAGGAGAAGTAAAAGTGGAAATCAGAGTCACTCTAGAATAGAAAGGAGAAGGACCTAGCTTGTAATCAACCATATCAAAACACTAAAGAAGATAAAGGGTGTACTTATGCTACCTCAAATAAATCCCTGTATCTAACTTTGAAATTTTTAAACCAAGGAATAAGTGTAAAATACCAAGATATCTCATATCAAATTATTCTAAAATTGCTTATTGAATGGCTAGATTCTGAGAAGAGGAGCTTCTTGTGAGAACCAAATCATCAACATATAAGACCAGTATAATAATGTCCTACCCAATACACTAGATATACACTCTAAGATATGATTGGTATAGAAAAAATCTAGTGGAGAGAATAAATGAATCCATATTCTCATACCAAGCCTGAAAGGCCTATTTGAGATCGTAAACAACCCTTATAAGTTGACAAACAAGAGAAAATCATGAATAAACCTAGTAGGATGCATCATATATATTTACTCATGAAAGTATCCATGTATTAAATCACTCTTAATGTCGATATGATACATTGGAAAACATTATGATATAGATAGAAAAAGTACAAGGCATACTGAATCAATCTTCATAATGGGTATAAATGTCTCAGAGTGGTCAACATATTCACCTTTATAGAAACCCTTTTCGAGAGATATGACTTATACTTGTAAATGGACCCATCTATTTCATACTTGATCCATTAAATACACCTTCCCATAACCAAATTTCTTCAATTGGTAAGAATGACCAAATCCCAAGTATGATTTTTCATTAAAGAAGAATACTCATCTATCATTGCATCATCCCACTCTTTTATTAGATGAGCATGTGATAAATACTATAGATCCATAGAGAATACCTTATATAAAATTATGGTACCTATATAATATGAATTATAGTATCAAGTCAGTCAAAGATCCTATATGAAAGGTGATACCTCAAAAAATGTAGTCATGCACACTTAGGCATAGTGGCAACATGAATGGGAGGAGGATTCTCAAACCCTATAACTTCTTTAGAGACCTCCTAAATTGGGTCCTCAATGAATGAATCCTTAAGAGGTGGTGATACATTGACATAAAAATGAGGCATGGATGAAGATGAAGAATCATACGATGTGAAGCCCTCATTAAACTATACATGTGTTTGAAAATGAACATCATGAGTATCAATATCTAACATTCAATAAGCTCTCATGTCCTCATAATACCCTTCAAAGATAAAGGGTTTTCTTTTCTTATCTATTCTCTATTAAAAATTCCCAAGCATGGCTTCAAACTACTCAAAAAAAGAGCCATCAGGCTTGGTTCTAAACCAAGACTCTTATAGAGCCAAATGATGTAGTGTTTTGTGTGGTGTGTAGTTTTGAATTTAGTTCACATAATTAAGTAATTTGCCTAATAGATAGTAGGTAAATCTCATCAATGCATAATGCAATTATCCATCTCCTTCAATGTTCAGTTCTTCTATTCTAATAAGAAATTTTTTTGTGGAGTATGAGGAACAAAATGTTAATGAACAATACCATGAGATATAAAAATATTATAGAACTCTCAACCAATGTACTCCCCCCATTATCTATTTGAAGCTTGTTGATGTAACTAGAACATTATTTATTAACAAAATCCTTAAAAACTTTGATGTGAGAAAATACATCACTCTTGTATTTGATAAAGTAAACCCAAGTACCTATGAATAAATATAAGTGCATACTTAGCCCTATTGAAAGGAGTTAGAAAGACTATTAAATAACTATGCATAAGTTGAATTGGTGAAGAAGCTCTCTTAGACATATCATTAGGAAATAGATCTTGGTTTTGTTTCCCTAATGTATAACTAGTGCAAAATCCATCAAGACATGAAACTGTAGGAAGACCCTATAGCATACTTTGAGTGTTCAACTCCAAAAATCTATAACTGAGATGTCTAAATCTCTCATGCCAAAGCCTACTCTTAGAATCTGCATGAGAAACTAAACATGTCCATAAAGGAGGAGTATCATGAAAACCATCAAAGTAATAGAGTAAATAACTATTATCAACAAAAGCATGTGTAATGAGTGTGTAAGACTCTAAGAAATATTGAACTTCAACAGCCTTAAGGGTGAAATTCACTATTATCACTTAACTAGAATCATAAATATGATAAACTGAAAGCATATTGTTGGTGATGTATGGAACATATAATACATCATTGATGCATCCATCATCTACCTTTATTTCATCCTATCCCTTATTATAAATAAAGTACGAATCTCTAACCTCTATGTTGGAATCAGAAGAGTATATATAAATCAAACCAAGATATATAAATGACTCTTTGAAAGAAGTCATATGGTTAGAATCAGAAGAGTATATAACCCAATTGTTGGAAATAGGTTATTATGATCTCCCGACAACATTAAGTGATTTTATGTTCTCATTAAATGGAGATGGAGTGGAGATAGAAATAATATGTTTCCTTATGGCATGATCTAGGGCATGCATTCTCTTCAAACACTGAGACTCTTCATGAATAGTCCCCCCATAGTAAGAGATATGCTAGAATTATTGTTGGATTTGTAAGATTGTTTGGGTTAGATATGTTGTTGTTGGGATTATGTGAATTTTTAGGTGGAGGGGGATTGTTCTTCTTCCTAGTCTTTGTATTTTTATTTTTCTTAGGATGTTATACTAATGTTTTTCAAGAGGTGGAATACTCAAGGTGAGATACTTTGGATACCTCCCTAGGAAGTTTGTAATAAAATAACTTTCAATTTCACATTTTGAAGGCGGCACCTAAGGCGTCCATGCTAGCAAAAAATGTAGAAGGAAATATTTTAAATGGACCATTCAAATTGGATAAAATAAAGTACACACACTCCTCATATTTCTTATTTCAACCACTCCCCTTCAAATATTTCATGAAATGCTTAAACATAGTGAGGTAATCAACAATAGAGAAAAATTCATCGAGATTAAGAGAAGTAAGCTCCACTTCAAGCTGCATGGATCTCATGTGATATAGTTTCCCAAATAAATCCTTTAGCTTATCCCACATTTCATACCCTATTCTGAACTATGGTTGAGTTTCATTTATTACAGACCATAATACTTTGTGTTTTATGATTATCTCCATTAGAGGTCTCTGTGTATGATAATTATGTGTAGTCAAAGGATCAAAATGGTTAATACCATAATTTGATTCCATGCTAATTAATAACCAAAGAGTAGAAATAAAATAAAAGGGGAAATAAAATAACACTGAGATAACCCCCCAAAAGATTATATTTACAGACCCCCCACCTCCACCCCACCACCCTCAAATTAGGAATTTTATAAAAGTAGTGTATTTTTAAAAAATAATGAAATAAATGGATAGAGAATAGAAAAACATATACTTTGAAAAAAAAATGGAACTCAAATTTGAGTTACAGTTCAAAAGTTATAGGTGTTATGATTTCCCATAAATGGGTCAAAAATATTTTTTTTAAATGAAAACTAATTTTAGTGTCCAAACTAGAATTAAAATTAGGATTACAACCACTCGTTGGAAATAAAATCAAAGCAAGAACTTTCTCAAGTAACCCAAATTGAAAAATAACCTTTATAGTGACCTCAGTGTGCATGTAAGTGAGTTTGACTTCCTCTTTTTCTAAAATATAGCTTGATAAAGAAAAATAATTAATTTCTAGTTATATTTGGGAGAATAAAAGGAGGATAAATGTAGATGTTTTTACTTTATCATAGGGAGGTGATTTTCAAGTCAAAAAGAACCAACTCCTCAATATTCTATAGCCATTTAAAAAGAAAATTTTCACCATATAAGACATAAAAGATGGTACCTTAATCCAGAAAATACAAGAACTCCATGTAGCTCCACCTTATTTGCTCTAATGCATCATCCTCCACTCCATAATCAATCAAGAATATCTCTTCTATCCTTTCATACAACAAATGAAATAAAACAAGATGGCTTTTCCTTGCTAGTAATGAGCAGTCTCAAAAAATGCATAGTCCATGAAAACGATGACACTTATTCAAAGATAATATGTTTTCCAAGAGTAAAAGGTAAAGTCTTAGGGAAACGTTGTAGATCTATGAGTGAAGAAAGATCTCCTCTAAATGCCACACTCGAGGAAGATCAAGCCTATAATTTTTAACATAGTAGGTTAGAGAAAACAATTATAAAATATCTAGCACTCCTATTCTTTTGTTTTTCTAGTCATCAACGCCTCTCCTCTATTGTCTTCAATGCCTCTAGTCCTTTATCCACCCCTGTACTTTCCAAGAAGATCAAAATTATCTCAAGTTCCTTCAATGCTTATATTAGAGAGAGAAAAATACTTCCAATGCTTTATTAATAATAGATTTATATCACCAAACTTAAAAGGTGTAAATTTTTGTTGTGGAATTTAGGTAGAAGAAAAAAATATGATGCTAAACTAGTACGGATGCTTCTCTAGTTTCAACACCTTCTATCAACTCTCCTCCAATGTATTATAAATTTCAACACTTGGATAAAAAACTAAGATCAATATAAGAAAAAAAGGATTAGATATTGTAAAGACAAAAATGTACCTCTTCAAGACAATCTCTAAAAAAATCAATATGCAAGAGCCATAGGGTTAGATTAAAGAAAATTGAAGAGAGTATGAGCAAGAAACTATGGGTAAATGGCTCCAGTATAAATCCAAATGATTTGATACCATTAAAGTGTTGAGTAATGATATATAATAGATCACTTGAGATCAATTTGAGAGACCACAAACACCTAAAACAAGTTTATAATGCTAAAAACCAAACACACTCTGTATATTGTTCACAGACCTATTACAATGTTGAATTCTTCATCTTCTCTCACCTTTAAATGCACACCAAGATTTCATCTTAAATAGGTAGACTTAGGTAATATAATAACCTGAGCGAATATTAAAATAACATGTGGCCCTCCCACTAAATAAGTGGGTTGGATATTGTGTCAGGATCTTACTCCACCAAAAGAGCACAATATGATTACCAAACCAAGCAACTTAATATGCGGAAATAAACCAGATTCACCAAGTAACTAGAATTCAGAATAACACATGATATGATAGACAATGCAAAACTTGGATTAATACTTTACAGAAAAGAATACAATAAAGAAGATGCCACTTCTTCTCCACCACCTCTTCAGAGGCTCGCCACACCTCAAGTGAACAGTAATTCTCTCCTCAAAGCTCTCCCTCTCAGGTCCCAACACGCAACTCAAATACAGAGTTGGTGTTCACCTCCTATGCTCCACACACACCACAAGTGCTCCACGCACTCCACAAGTATTCCACGTACTCCACAAGTACTCAAGGTACTTCAAGTAGATCTCCCATGAACCTGCAACAACCTGCAATTCAACAAACCATACTTATGGAAGGAACTCCCTTGCCTTCCTATTTGCTCTATCTGAGTACACACCTGTACTCCAAGTAGATCCTGCCTGATACTGCTCCCTGTTGTGTTGTTGTCTATATGATCCTGCACACTTGCAAATCAACCCAGTTCTGCACACCTGTGAACCTTGACCTTGCACACACATACACCTGTAGATCAACGATCTTAATTACCATGTAGATCTCCTATATAGGCCATACACCTGTGACCAAGATCCTACACACCTGAAGAATCTTGCTGACTCTCCAAAACCAGCACCTGCACCTAGTACTATGGAACTAGGAGGAACACCCTTGCTCACCTCACACACAGAAGAAGCAAACTTTGCTCAACTCAAACTAGAACACTTTTCCAATACAACCATGAGTCTATTATATAGATCTCATCCAAACAATGATTAGACATCTAATTACAATAATTAGATCCACAGCTCTCAGTCTAAAAATAGCTCTAAACATGCAAACACTTGGTTCGTTAGCTAACTGCCCGTAATAAGCTTGCAGTCGAACCACACAAGCGACCGACGTCGGTCCCTGTCTGCCTGGGGGTCGCCAACGCCGGCTGATATATGATCGACGTCGGTTGCCTCCCTGTCTTATCCTACCAACATCGGTTGGCTAGACCAACGCCAGTTTCTTCTGACACTTAGCAACTCATCCTGCAACCTCCTCCATGTCTGCATCAGTGAAGCTTTTAGCTCCACACCCTAACAATCTCCCACTTGGAGATAAACAGCTGCACTGTACCTATACCTATACTCTGTCTAATCTATTTCTTGGTTTGTATCCCTCTTTAAGATCAATCCTGAAGACAACCCACCACACAACCTGTGATGTACCCCCTATCATCCGAGTACCCTGCCACATCCGAACCTACAAACACATGTAGTGAAGTCCTGACCCTGCATAGCATGAATCCCTGCTGCCAGTCCCTCTCAAGTACCTGAGAACCCACTTCCCCGAATTGGCTCCTAACTCTCTGACAGCTCCCACTGCATGGGAATACTCAGGTCTATATTAGACCTCATGTGATTTTGGACACTGTACCTATCCATCCCTTAGTGTGCTCCAGCTCTGCATCCTGAACCTCGCCAACACCTGATTCAAATCAGCTCCCACTCGAGACAAAATCAACCTGTGATCTCCATGTCTCCCATGTCAAAGAATTTCGCTGCTCCAAACTCCTGCTGACATGCCACTGAACTAATCTTACCCTTAGCTCAGTAAAACCCTGTATGTACAATCCTGCTAGCAAAACATACCAACCACATACAGTAATAGAATGATGTCATGACTCATCATCCCCCTGGTAAGGCAAACCACAGTAGTTACCTGACACTTACTGAAGCCATGCTTCGTCCTCCACCTGTCAAACACTGTACCACTGTCCTGCAGCTCCTCAAGACCATATACCTAGTCTTCCGTCTCACGTATCCGTTCTCTCTATTCTTCTACTAAGGAATCCATTCGTCTCTGTGCTTTCTCACCATCGGCAATCATACCAAAAACGCCTGTTTGGTTCTCCTCCAAGGAATCACATCCTCATCCATGCCAAGCTCACACCTGTTTCCTGGATCCTTCCTGCTCTACAATTAGAAACATGTATAAAGAAGAGGAACAACAAATTTGAGGGCCTACTTACGTCTTCGGTCCTCCGTATGGGTGTTTGAGACTCCTTGATGGCTCGCTATCCACCCAAAATCCGTTACAGTGACTGACCTCGGTCACTCCACAGTCTGCACCCGACCGACGTCAGTTCCATGCATCTTTCCCTGACTACCGACCCTGCAGATATCGGTGTCCCTTCTGCCGACGTCAGTCCTCTTGACCGACATTAGTCTTACTTACTGCCGACGTTGGTCCTCCTGACCAACGTCGGTCTTACCCTGCCCGACATCGCCGGCTTCAGTCTGCACATGACCGACATCGGCACCTATCTCTTCGATGCCGGTTCCTCCTGACCGACATCGGTACCTGTGTTCTCCTGTGAGTGATGAATTTTTACCCGTGAGCTCCTTTGAATCAAATCCCATGTCCAAACTGCCCTGCTCAGAAGTATCCAGCCACATCCACTGGGTTCTGTCCGCCATCTCCTCCAAGAACACCAAGGCTTTCCATTTCTTAAGCCTGTCAAATATATCTGTCTTTCGCTTAAGAACATGCATCTCCTTTTTGCTCATGTGACCAAGCCTACGAAGCCACGTCTCTACAACAAAAGAAGAATCAGTAATATACACAAGTAGATAAAGAGTACCTTTTTTTTTACCACCAGCTAATTCAAGTGCATCCGCTGTGAGAGTTCTTGTGCATCTCTCATCACCCAATCCTTCTGAAGAAATTAGCCATATCTCCAAACCTGGGACCTGCATGACCTTCATCAACACCTGTGTGTTGGCTGCCTGCAATTTCAGCTTCACTTCCCCTTTGCCAATTCTTTGGCAAGGCTCACCAGCTCCTCTACCTGGGGCTGCATGGAAAGAGGCAACCAAATCTTTTATCCAAGATTCAAATTTATCCAAGAAACCTCCCAGAGCATCCTGTGCAACAACACCTGCTACATCTGCTTCTTCAGTTTATTCATGCTGATCTGCTACCAACCAACAATATTCTTTTACCTGCTCTTTCTTTCCATAGGACCTTAAGAGACCATCTGTGCTTTTCAACTCTTCCATTCTTAGCTTACTTTCATCTGCCATTGCTCTACTCCCACTCGATCAGAAACCCCTGAGAGTGACCTGTAATCAAAACATACTACCCAGATCTAAACCAATCTGTTAGTATCCCAACCAAAAGCTCTAATACCACTTGTCAGGATCTTGCTCCACCAAAAGAGCACAATATGGTTACCAAACCAAGCAACTCAATATGCGGAAAATAAACCAGATTCACCAAGTAACTAGAATTCAGAATAACACATGATATGAGAGACAATACACAACTTGTATTAATACTTTACAGAAAAGAATACAATAAAGAAGATGCCACTTCTTCTCCACCACCTCTTCAGAGGCTGGCCACACCTCAAGTGAACAGTAATTCTCTCCTCAAAGCTCTCCCTCTCAGGTCCCAACACCCAACTCAAATACAGAGTTGGTGTTCACCTCCTGTGCTCCACGCGCACCACAAGTGCTCCATGCACTCCACAAGTACTCAAGGTACTTCAAGTAGATCTCCCATGATCCTGCAACAACCTGTAATTCAACAGACCATACTTATGGAAAGAACTCCCTTGCCTTCCTCTTTGCTCTATCTGAGTACACACCTGTACTCCAAGTAGATCCTGCCTGATACTGCTCCCTGTTGTGTTGTTGTCTATATGATCCTGCACACCTGCAAATCAACCCAGTTCTGCACACCTGTGAACCTTGACCTTGCACACACATACACCTATAGATCAATGATCTTACTTACCATGTAGATCTCCTATATAGGCCATACACCTGTGACCAAGATCCTACACACCTAAAGAATCTTGCTGACTCTCCAAAACCAGCACCTGCACCTGGTACTGTGGAACTAGGAGGAACACCCTTGCTCACCTCACACACAGAAGAAGCAAACTTTGATCAACTCAAACTAGAACACTTTTCCAATACAACCATGAGTCTATTATATAGATCTCATCCAAACAATGATTAGACATCTAATTACAATAATTAGATCTGCAGCTCTCAGTCTAAAAATAGCTCTAAACATGCAAACACTTGGTTCGTTAGCTAACTGCCCATAATAAGCTCGCAGTCGAACCACACAGGTGATCGACATTGGTCCCTGTCTGCCTGGGGATCACCGATGCCGGCTGATATATGATCGACGTCGATTGCCTTCCTGTCTTATCCTGCCGACGTCGGTTGGCCAGACCAACGCCAGTTTCTTCTGACACTTAGCAACTCATCCTGCAACCTCCTCCATGTCTGCATCAGTGAAGCTTTTAGCTCCACACCCTAACATATTGTCATCTACTGAGGACAAAAGGGTATTGCCATTGTCTCCCACTAAGGTGGGATAGTGTCCTGTGATCACTAAGTCATGTTCACACCCTAAGTAACCTTAATTAGGATAGTTAAGTTGCACTAGTTATTCTAACAATTAGTACAACATAGATGGTCAATAGTGTAGTGTGGTATTGGCAAAGAGGGTCAGGTTATTGTCCTAAGAGGATTTTTGACACCATTTATCTATTGATGACCCTCTTCCCTATTTATTCATCACTTCCTTATTTTCTATTTGTCTGTCTCTGTCACATTTCCTAGTTAAGTACACCATTTATAATTCATTGTCATCTATATAATATTTAAATACATAAATTATTGTGAAAATTAGTGGCTATTGATATTGAAGTATTTTATACCTTAATTTATTACTCATCTCTTTATCAACCATAGGGTTACATTTCATAATTATAAATAAGGATAAATCACAAGAATGCATGGATTAATTGATAGCTAGAAAATTAGAAGTAAAAATAGACAATATGTAGATAAGATGTAACACAATTTTGCATAAACATCTCAAGGAGAATAATATGTATTAATAATAAATATTATAAAATTAAATGTGTTTATATCAATTCACAGAGGTATTAAAAAAAAATAATAACTGCATCGTGAAGCATCTCAAAGGCACTATTATTGATCAATTG
>JARHVA010008201.1:285000-302500 GCA_037957365.1 Torreya grandis | reverse complement strand
TAGAAGGAATGTTTCATGAACACCCGAATGCCTTGTATCAAAGAGATGTTGACAAGAGAAAGGCCATAATTGATTCTCAAAATCAGACATTTTGTATACTAGGTTACAATCACCAAACCATGAAAAACTAACAAATGTGGAGAAAATGTTAATATCACATATCATCCCAATCCTACAGGTGACACATAGAATTGGAGGTCAATATAAATACAAAAGACATGAAATTAGTTTTCTGCTAGTAAAAGAAATGGCTAAGGTTTTGCAACGTCAAATAAAATATTTACCAATGATTATAGTTCTAAGGATGGATCGACATGAAATAAATTACAACTTTATTTTGAATAGAGAGTGAGCATATAAGTCACCTAAAAACAAAATATAGCACGACATGTTCTATGCAGATGCCTAGATTGATGAAAATGCTCTTAGTGAACTTTCTCAATATTCTGACAAAAATGTCTTTAACCAACTAAACTATATTCATATGTAGTTTGATTTTGATGCAAATGAAGTTGCATTTATAGGTCCAATGATAGAAATGGATGAATGAAATATCATTAACCACATGAAATCAATGGCCTTTCCTTCATCAAGCATTACATGTAAATGTAGATATGATTTTTGTATGTATATATATGGTTTTAGCTAGAGATTCAGGAGAACTTCCTCTTATTAATGATATATCACCATACGATAGTAATAAATGTGAAAAATAATTGTGGGTATAATTTAGAGTAGTTGTTAGTTTGGATAAGATATTTAAAGGGAATTAGAAGGTGAGGACTAAGAACTGTGAAAGCACAAAATCCTTGTAATCTAATTTGATATCCTGGTTCCTAAGCACAAAAATTTTAGTATCTAATAATTCTAGGTTGAGTCTACTTTATCAAAAAAATATTGAGTTTAGAAGGTTGGATTGGTGACCCTTTTTTATAATATGAGTTCCTTGGCAAGGATAACACCATGCATTATATTCAACATTCTACCCTACTTTGTATATAAAATTATTATGATAGTTATTTATTCAACATTACCCTTTGAATGCTATAATCGTTCATAGTAGTAGAAGGAAAACATATTACAATATATGTATATTAATATATTAGTCTTTTTATAGGTTTTTTAATCATTTCTGACTCTTTACCCTACATTCAATGCAGTCTTCTAAAGCAAAATTGGCAGTATATTATGGGAAAATAATTTAGTCTAAGAATCATTTAATTTTTTAAAACATATGTTATTTTGCATAAATAATATATATAAATAAAAAAAATTAAACTAAATTAAAAATTAAAATTAAAAGAGAGCATGCTCCAACATTTACATACATGTCTAGCTTGGTATTTGCAACTAAAGTTCTTAGTAATTATACACTCTCATTTTTTTATTGATTGATTTTGGGGCTTATTCACAATCTTTGTTAAGAGTGCATGATATGAGGTTGTTGGCAATGGTTGTAGATTTTGTGTTTAAAAACTATCTAGTTTATTTCTTCCAATAATCTTATATCTTTTCATCAAACCCATTCTATGCATACCATATAACTATTGTGTTCCATTTTCCATTTATTATTATAGCATTTTTTGAAACACGTTGCTTGCACATTATGCACACACAACTATCATGATATCTAAATCCATTTTATTGTTGTAAAGTTGGTTAAACTATGTTTCCTAGGACTACCTTGGTTAAAATAATTTAAGAATATTTGCATAATTTTCTATTTAGGAACTTGCAATCATAACATCCAACAAAAAAAACCACTTGATAACAGTTACAGAGGTATACACCCTACCCAATTTTTTTTTTTTTTTTGGTATAGGCTAAGGGCACATTGGCAAGATGAGATTTTTTAAAGGTAATCACCAATATATTTTATTTGGTGAAACAAGTGTCAATACCCACTGTGGCTACCCATATTTTTAAAAATTGTAATAAGATATTCTATGACAAGACATTACGTATGCTCATTGTGACAAAGACTACATTTTTGGTAATCCACGTGAATGGAGATTTTTCGCTGCAATCTATGTGTGGTAGGAAATGTGTGCAATGATTCCTTTCACTTTTATTATTGTGAATTTTGTTTAGGTGGTTATTGGTTTTGGTTGTGCCATCATATCCCTAGCATACAAAATGTATACTCCTACCATAACAGCAATAACATGTGCAATCAATATTATTAACTATTTTGTCATTTGTAGTACACTAACAAGTGTATTTTCTATCACTCAACAAAAACAAGACACATGTCAAAACAATCATATCAATATTTTAATGTTACATATATTTTATCTATGAAAAACATATATTTTAGTATTCAATAAATATTAAAATGCTTTAGAAAATTATTCACATTGTTTAAATTGAATAAATAAATAGATTTTTATTAATTTATTTTTATAACATATATAAAAATACTATGTAATGTCAAAAATCAATATTGATATCAAAATGTAAAAACTCATAAACATAAAAGAAATACCCTATTGCTATTGGCTGCACATTTTTCAACTAAAATTAATTATTAAAAAATATTACAATAAATACCTACATAGCTGGTACTAATGTGTACTAAAAATAAAGTTAGGTACAAGGGATTAAAAAATTATATTAGACAAACCCATAAGAAATGAAGTCCAAGTAAAGTACGCAAACAATTTACTGACTGAATATAAACTGTATAAGTTACCATAAAAAAATTTGGTCAGAAATAAGCCCAACAAACTTTTAATTGAATTGAACTACCCTTGTGCATCATTACAAGATAGGAAGTATGTTGAAGCCACTAGAAGTATTGTTAGAAACTGTAGTTAATTTCTCCAACTCCCTATTTAGCCTCCATCATGCACACAATTTGCATGATCAACTGGTTCAATCATCTCAGTTTGCATGCACAACTTCAGTTAAACATTAGTCTATTTCCAATTTTGTTTATTCTTAATTCTATTAATGTAAGACCTAATCACATATTTTACAATCCAGAATTAATAAGATTCAAAAGATCTTTCTTTCGATTGCTGTAGCAATATGAGTCTGCGCTTGTTAATTTTTGTTATTTTTTATTTTCTTCTCTCTACTCTCCTTCAAATTGGTATCAGAGCCTAACAATCAGTTAGCCAAGTTATGTTATGAAAGAGCTCAGTCAAAGCTAGCATTGGAAGATAGAATCTCAATCTCATGGAAGCAAGGTGTAGTCCATGTGCAGTTCTTATAGCTGACAGATCGTGGAGAAAACCTAGCCAGAATAGATTAAAAAGAGTTGAGTGTTAAAACAAGATAACCGACCATGGAGGTTATCACACTCACAATAGATTGTGAAAAAAGATCGTTCTTTTTTAGAGGCAGCAAAGGCATCAACAGATAGGAGCTGAAGCTCATGGTTGTTAGAACTGTGCTGAATTCAAATGAGTTTCAATTGAGCCAGTGCTCCTACTGTGGGGAATAAATCACATTACATTAGAATTCATAGGGACCATCACCCCTCCTCTATAGTTTGAATCTCCTCCACAGTTTGAAATAGCGGACTGGAAGGAAAAGCAAAATATGTGCATCCCTCCTCCAATGTTTGAATCTTTGACTATGCAAGATTGAGACATGGCAACAAATAATATCATTTCTCAGCTCTAAATTCCCATTTTCAATGGTAAGAATTATGATTTTTGGGCAATTAAAATGAGAACATTATTTTTTTCACAAGATGTTTGGGATTTGGTAGAAAATGGCTTTGTATAACCACAGGATGAGGCTGTCGATCAGGAATTAACTCGAGCACAAAAGGAAGAGCTTAAAGAAAACAAGAAAAAGGACGTAAAATCTCTATTCCTAATCCAATAGGTAATGGATGACTCATTTTTTCTAGAGTTGTAGCAGCAACAAGATCCAAGTCGGCATGGAAAATTTGAGAGACTACCTATAAAGGTAATACAAAGGTGAAAGTAGCTAAATTGTAATCTCTTAGGAGAAATTTTGAAAATTTATAAATGAATGATTCAGAGTCTATAGACTAGTTTATGGGTCAAGTATTGAATATTGTGAAACAAATTAGATCTAATGGAGAAACAATAACATATCAGAAGATCATAGAAAAAAAATTTAGGAGTTTACCAAGTAAATTTGATGCAATAGTTGTAGCTATTGAGGAAACCAAGGATTTTGAATAGTTATCAGTGGATGAATTGATGGGATCTTTTTTAACACATGAATCCATAATGAATAGGATTAACAATAGTTATTTTGGGAATGCTTTCAAGTCTCAAGTATCATTTGATAGAGAAAGAGGAAGGTCAAACTTCAGAGGATGAGGAAGAGGAAGAAATGGAAGGAACTATCCAATTCATGGTGAAAACAATAATCAAAACTACAACAAAAGAGGATGTAGCAACAATCACTTCTAGAAAAATTCACAGAGGTTTGATAAATCTAACATCTAATGTTATTACTACAAAAAATATGGACATTATGCAAGTCAATGCAAAAAGAAACAAGAAGATGTGGACAAACAGAATGCTAATTACACAAATGAATCTAATTCTAATTCTGGAAGCTTATTCCTCACTTGTCATGTGGCTCAAGAAAATGCTAGAGATATTTGGTTTTTAGATAGTGGATGCAGTAACCATATGATAGGGAATAAAGAACTATTTGCTAGTCTTGATGATTCCCTAAAATCTGAAGTGAAATTAGGAAATGATAATAAAGTGGATGTAATGGGTAAAGGACTAATAAATGTTTTGGCAAAAAATGGTGAAAGAAGATTTATTCCTGATGTTTATTTTCTACTTGGACTAAAGCATAATCTTATGACTATTAGACAGTTAATAAAGAAAGGTTACAAAGTATCTTTTATGGATAATGTTTGCACAATACTAGATAAATTTCCAAATGGTAGGTTGATAGAAAAAGTGGAGATGACCAAGAATCAGATATTCCCTCTTCGAATTCAGTGCATCCAAGGAGAAGGGGAAGCCCACTTCAAATCCATTCATCTAGACCAATCATGGCTATGGCATTTAAGGTATGGACATTTACATTTTGGAGGTTTGAATTTGTTACAAAAGAAAAATATGGTGAAGGGATTACCACCAATAGAACAGCTAGGAAGTTCATGTGAGAGTTGCATTCTAGCAAAACAACATAGAGAGAGCTTTCCAAGAGCAAGGGTAATATTGGAGCTAGTCCATAGTGATTTATGTGGACCAATGCAAACTCCATAATTTGGAGGTAGTTCTTACTTTCTAACCTTCATTGATGATTTTAGCAAAAAGACTTCGATATATTTTCTCAAAGAAAAGTATGAAGCCTTTGAAAAATTTAAAGAATTCAAGGCTATGGTTGAAAAGCAGAGTGGCCTTTACATCAAAGTACTTATATTAGATAGAGGAGGTGAATATATGTCTAATGAATTTCAAGATTGTTGAAGATGTCATGGCATTAAAAGGCAACTGACTACAAGGTACACACCACAACAGAATGGTGTAGTAGAAAGGAAAAATATACCAATCATGGAGATGGCTAGAAGCATGTTGAAGGCCAAACATTTGTCAAATTAATATTGGGCAGAAGAAGTAGCATGAGTAGTATATATTTTAAATACAAGCCCAACAAAGAGTGTCAAGGATCGAATTCCACAAGAAGCTTGGAGTGGTAAGAAGCATAGTGTACTTCATTTTAGAATTTTTGGTTGTATTTCATATTCTCTTATACCATCTAAATTGAGAAGAAAACTTGATGATAGAGGTGAGAAATACATTTTTATTGGCTATAGTGAAGAATCAAAGGCTTATAAGTTGTATAACCGTGTTTCAAAGAAAGTGATATTAGCAGAGATGTGGAATTCAAAGAAGAAGAAGCATTAGATGGAATTATTGATAAAACCATCACAATTAGAGCATCAATTCACCAAAATGAAGAAGAATCTGAAGAACAAAATTTGTAAGGTGATCAATTCTCTCCACAAGCAAGAACAAGCACTCCAATAAGAACACCTAGGAGCTTACCACAAGGTGAATCATCTAGTCATGCATGTCATCCTACTCCCAATTCACAAGTAAGTGATGGATCAAATCCAACTCTTGCCACTTTAAGATCAAAATTTAAAGGTAATAAAATGAGAAACTTGAATGCGAATTATAATCAAGAAGAAGAGAAGTTAGATTTATGTTAAAATTTTGCCTTTTTTCTCTCATGATCCTATGTATTGTGAAGAAGCAGTTAATGAGGAACACTGGATAAAAGTAATGGATGAAGAGATGAATGTCATTGAGAGAAACCAAACATGGGATATAATTAATTTACCTGAAGGTAAGGATTGCATTGGATTCAAATGGGTTTATAAGATCAAATTTGATGCAGAAGGAAAGGTTGAAAAGCACAAGGCAAGGTCAATAGCAAAAGGTTTTGCACAAGAACAAGGAATTGATTATAATGAAGCATTTTCTCTAATTGCTAGACTTGATACTATTAGAATGGTTTTAGCAATAGCTGCAAAAAAATAATTAGAAAGTATATCAAATGGATGTCAAATCAACTTTCTTGAATGGTTTCCTAGATGAAGTGTATGCGAAACAACCACCAGGTTATGAAGTGCATGGACATGAAGAAAAAGTCTACAGATTGAAGAAGGCCCTCTATGGTCTCAAGCAAGCACCAAGAGCATGGTATAATAGGATTGATTCATACATGACAAACAATGGATTCAACAGAAGCAATAGTGAGCCTACATTGTACACAAAAATCAACAAAGAAGGTCAGATTTTGATTGTGTTTGTATGTTGATGATTTGATTTTCACTGGGAATTTCTCTGTAGACACATTTAAATCATCAATGAAGAAATAATTTGAGATGAATGATTTGGGATTAATGAAGTATTTTTTGGGCATTGAATTTGTACAACCAGATAAGGGAATTTTTACTTGTCAAACTAAATATGCAAAGGATGTGTTAAGGAGGTTTAAGATGTTGAATTGTAAATCAGATCCTACACCAGTTGCTACAGGGACCAAAATTACCAAAGAAAACGAAGGATCTAATGTTGATTCTATAGCATTCAAAAGACTAATTGGTAGTTTGATGTATCTTACAGCTACAAGACTAGATATCATGTATGGGGTCAGCTTAATCTCTAGATTCATGGAGTCACCAAAAGACTCACATTGTCCTGTTGGAAAGAGGATATTGAGATATGTGGCAGGAACAAAAAAATATGGAATTCTATATTCCACAACTAATGATTTTGGTTTGATTGGTTGTACTGATAGTGATTTTGCATGGAGCATTGATGACAGGAAGAGTACTTCTAGACATGCCTTTCTTTTTGGAACAGATGTGGTCACATGGGCATCCAAAAAGCAACTTATAATGACACTTTCATCAGATGAAGCAGAGTATGTAGAAGCCACATCAGCAGCATGTCAAGCAACTTGGATGAAGAGAGTATTGACATATTTATTACAAGCACAAAAGGAGTCAATATCAATCATTTGTGACAACAAATCAACAATTGCATTGTTAAAAAATAATGTTTTTCACAAGAGGAGCAAGCACATTGATACAAGATTTCATTTTATCAGAGAGTTAGTGAACAATGGAGAAATCCATTTGGAGATCTGTAGATCTGAAGACCAATTGGCAGATATATTCACAAAGACATTAGCAAAAGAGAGTTTTGATTCTCTAAGACAAAATTTAGGCATTGTAAATGTTGAAGTAGTTAGTGGTAGAAATTAAGGGAGAGTGTTAGAAACTGTAGTTAATTTCTCCAACTCCGTGTTTAGCCTCCATCATGAACGCAATTTACATGATCAACTGGTTAAGTCATCTCAGTTTGCATGCACAACTTCAGTCAAACATTAGTCTATTTCGACTTTTGTTTATTCTTAATTCTATTAATGTAAGACCTGATCGCAAATTTTAGAATGCAAAACTAATAAGATTCAAAAGATTCTTTTTTTTTATTGCTGTATCAATCTGAGTCTGCGCTTGTTAGTTTTTGTTATTTTTTATTTTCTTCTCTCTGTTCTCCTTCAGGTATCTAATCATCCATCCATCATGTACCTGCAACAATTTAAGAAAGATTCGATGTCAACTACATAAATCGTGTGGGAATCGTTGTCTTTTCTGCAGTAACTGTACAACACGTATGTATTTTATATTGATAAAGTCGATGACTTCGGGTAGAAAAATGCAATCCTGGTTGTTGAGAAGTCTGTTCAGACGGTAGCTAAACGATGGACCCGTTTGTTGGTGGGCAACTGGCTTTCTCAGTAGTCATTATGGAATCTACTACGAAGCCTATTTCATTTCATGCCCACATAGTTTAAATATATGTTGGAGGCCTATTTCTTTCGCACAAGTTGAGGGTATTGTCTATAAAGCTAAAGCTGACACCCATGGGACACCACAGCTGCTGCAACCAGCAGAAAGTGAAAAGAGGGCTGTGGTCGCCTGAGGAAGATGAAAAGCTTATAAGCTATATTAACAATAATGGCTATGGCTGCTGGAGCGAAGTCCCACAAAAAGCAGGTATCAATGTGAATCCATTATTTTGTTCCTTCCTTTGATCTCGGTTTTTATATGGACTTCACTTGATTCCTATAATAATATGCCCGTGAGTCATACTGTTAAATGGTTGATTGATTCGAAGTTAATAAATGAGCGCAGGATTGCAACGTTGTGGAAAAAGTTGCAGGCTCCGATGGATCAATTACCTGAGACCTGATATCAGGCGTGGGAAGTTCAGTCCCGAGGAAGAGAAGCTTATCATAGATTTGCATGGAATCGTTGGAAACAGGTTTGGATTTAATATGATTTTTATTTTCTTAGATACTTTTTAAGATGGGAAAATTAACTTGGTGTTTAAGAAGTTTGATTCAATGATACGCCCATCAAAGGAGAAAATCGGTAACATCTTTATATTATTAAATATTAAATGGTTAGGGGATGAATTTATTTTTATTATTTATCAATTATATTTAAAAATATAAATATATATATTTGGATAGGATGAATAAAATTATTTTTATTATGTATAAATCACACTCAAAAATATATATATTTTAAAAATTTATTAAGTTATATATGTTATTATAAACAATATAATATATTTAAAAGAAATTTTTTAAAGTCAAATAAAATAAAGAATGATAATAAATTAAAACTTTTTTTTAAAGATATATTAAATATATTATTGTTTTTTCCTATTTTTTTCTACATATCAAAATTTTATAAAGTTGAAATATTTTTTATAATACATAAAATATATAAAATTTTTAAAACCTTTTTAACTGAATAAATTAAAAACATGAACATTGAAAAGTATATATATATATATATATATAATTTAAGTTTATATTAATTAATTATATATAAATAATTTTAAGTATATATTAAATATAATTCATAATAATAATTTAATATTTATCATTTATATAAATATATAATTAATTTTAATATTTAAATTTAATAAAAAAATGAAAAGAATAATTTATTTTATATTATTTTGTATGTACTTAAAAGACATGAAATAATACTTATATAAAATCGTGCAAATTGCTTATTAGTGCATTTTATTTTTTTATTTAATGAGGGCCATGCTTTAAAGGAAACAATTGCAGAATACACTTCTTTTGTCGGCTAATGTAACCAGACTAAATTTAATCTATCCATTATATACAACTTTGAAAATGTGAATTTCGTCAAAGCTAAACTGTAAATTGTGGCGACAATTTAGATTAAAAAAGAAAAGAAAAATGCTCCGCCTGGCATAGATTAGCCCAATTGTTGATGTTCTGCAAATAATTTTTTTTTCATAGTGATAATTAGGATTAAAAGGAATAAATTTATATTGTCATTGATGGAGTATTTATCTTCATGTAGTGTAGTACCAGAACATGACCATGACTTTTGGTTGGTGTTTTTCTTGTTTTCTATGTAGGTGGGCACACATAGCAACTCATTTACCCGGGAGAACAGACAATGAAATAAAGAATTACTGGAACTCATGGCTCAAGAAGAAGGTGATCTGTAAACCTGATTTAAGCTTCAAACTAACTGATAAGACCTCCCTAAAAATGTTAGAGGCATTGAGTTACTATAATGCACCTGTAACGCATAATGCGATTGCTAATACCAAAGAGGTTGCGGATTCAGATTTAAGTTTCTGGGTCTCGGAAAACATGAGTAGCCATCCGTCCATACAATACAACACAGGCCAGATTATTGTCAGCAATAGCCAATCTGAAGACATTAAAGGAACTTCTCTACTGTCCAAAAACGGGATGTTTTTCAATCAGTATAATAGCTTTAATGACATCATGATGATCAATTCAGAAGACTTGCCCTACAGCCACGTATTATCTACATCTGAAAACCTTGCTACCGCATCGAATATTATAATTGAGGATTTTGACTGGAATAACTACGGATGGCCATTTATGTGCCACATAAACACAATAAACAATATGCCTCTTTTTCGAGACACAGACACTGCCATCATTACAGATTCTGGGCGGCCGGATAATCAGCGAAACCAATACAGATCCACAGACTTGCCTCAATTGGTAGATCATGCTGAGGATCTGGCAGGAGGAGTGGGTAATATTAAATCTGGAAGCCATGAGGTTAACAATATCAATGCCAATGAAATTAATATAATACAAAGCTTCATCAGGACAAAAGATATTGAGGAGCTTATTGCAGAAGGAGAATCCTTCTTAGAGTGGAATGAGGTGTCACACTGACTCATGTTGCTCTCAGGACATGTTAGTAATTCTGGAATGTCATCGATCTTTGCCCTTACGGGTATGACAGGCCTCGTCTGTAGAATCTATATGTTGAGATAGCTCGTAGGATTCTTATGGTGTTTTGCATTGTTGCGTAATTACACTATATTTATTACCAAACAACCAAGTATAACTTGTATGTTTGCTAAGTGTTAAACAGAGGCAGCACCGTGTTAGAAAAAATAACACTGTTCGATTTTGAAGAACATCTCCTGCTTATTTACAGTACAAAGCAAAGAAATGACCACTATAAGTAGATGTGGTTGGAAAATAGACATCGGAAATTGTTTATATCTCTCTTGATTTAGAAGCAAAACGAATGGTATAAAAATTGGTTTTCTCCTTCGCTATGGTCCGGCGAAACCTGATTGGGTCGGCCTGTATATTTACAATTTTCTTTATTTATTTATGCTAACCACTGGACAATCAACTGTAATATGTTGTTTTATATTGTTCTCGGTGACACCTTGGTCTAGGCGAGGTGACAGGCCAAGAAACGCTTTCGACTTTAAAATTATGGAAACAAGGTATTCGAGTTCTTGTTGCCATATATTGTAAGTTAAAATTAAGGTGACGTAAGGCATCAGTGTCGTACCGGATGTTTGCATGATGTTATACGTCCGGTTGTGGTTATACGTGCTCGAAAACTTTAGACAATTTCAGGCGGTTAAATTTATATTTGTTTGCACGAGAGGTGAGAAGGACCAGCATTAAATGTAAATCTTGGCTAAGATGTAAGTACATTCTCTATTATCTAAAAACCTGGGTTGGGTGAAGTTATATTCATATTATGTGTATACGCAAATGAATCGAATAACATACATCTTTTGATCTATTTGCATGTAGTTTTAGAAAGCTTATTCTCATGGAAATAAGTCGAAATACAATGTTTGACGGCATTGACTTGAGGTTAACGATATTGTTTGGACACAAACAATGGTTTAGATCTTGTTCTGAGAATCCTGCAGTTTAATTTCCCATCCTTCCTGTCATCTACTTGTAGTCTCAGTCCTCGACGTGTAGTCCAGTTTACTGTCCTTCCCGTCCCCTGCATGTACTCTCAATCTTCCACAAAACAATTAACTATTAAATATTGTATCCTTTTATTGTATTTAGCATATTTAATAAGCTAGAGTGCTAAATTAGTTTGAATCTTTTACATTTAAATTTATATTTTAATATATAATTTTTTTTATTACTTAAATTCATTTAAAAAAAATTATATAATTTAAATTAATTTATAACATTAATTCCAAAATGAAAAAACTCAGTACAATGCCCCATGATATCTCTGAAGTTTATTTGTAAAAATAACTTTATGCCGAACTATATTTAGAGGACGGACAAGCTAATTTTTGTGAAACTCGACTTCTACCATCTCCGTTCGACCCGTGCTAACCATCAGTGTCGTTCTATTATCATATTTTTTGGGTCTGTCGTACAGGTTTGGTACCTCGGAGAGCAAGCCTCTGAAGGTGAATGGTCAAAGAATTACTACTGTGAATACGTCCTTTTCAGACATATGGGCCTAGAGGTTCCATATCAGTTTCCTAAAAGTGCATACCCAAAGAGACATTTTATTAAACACCGCCTTTTTGCCCTTACGGATGTATAAAGTTTGCATTTGTTGTGCTACATGTGAATGCACAATGAAGAATTCTTCAGGATTAAAGCCTTAAAAAAGACAAACCTACAGCTGACTAGTTGATGAAAGACACAATTGGCATATTCCTTCCAAGTCTTCGGGCATTCGATTAGAACAGTTGCACTTAGTAGAACAGTGTCCATGCCTGTTGTGGGGACCTCCTGACTAGGCAAGCTGGCATCATTATTAGATATTGGTGCAATTATGTACCTGCATAGGATATCGTTAATGGGTTCTTAAAACTTTTTCACTTCTTGTTGCAATCACTAAACGATTCGATTTGAGTTCTTTGAATTTGCATGTCTGTATAGAGCAAATTTTTATTTTAAACTTCGCCCCTGCATTGGCATGCTGCAGTAACATTTTGACTTTAGCTGCACCAACAACACTGCAATCATGTGCAGTTCATTTTTCAAACCAATGCACGACTTTACCAAGACTATACTATACTATCCATTGCGTGGGCTTTATATAGTCATTCACATTGTAGCGTGAATGCTTTTCAATACAAGTCCATTAACCTGCTCACTCACTATTCCAAAATGCCTATTTACCATGTCTTTGAGCAACCTGAATTATCATTGCGTGCAAGATGTATATTCACCTGTTCGATGTAATGTAATGGACTCATCCTTTTCTTCAACGGAAATATACATCCTTTGGCATTGTCGATTAAACGTTGCCGCCCTAAACATTTAAATCTGATGCGTGAAGAACTTCACTATATCTATAGATATTACTTATTCAAACTATGATGAATGAAGTCCACCTGCAGGCACGTCCCTAATAGGTTACTTGACAATGTGCCCGATATGTTATAGCAACTCCTTTTTCAATAGATGATCTCCAAGTACTTATATTGAAAAAATGCTGCCTATTCAAGGTATTGTATCACGAGGGTTTCTTGCTCGATCAGAAAGCTACGTTCTCCTCCTAGAACCATTAATCTTACCTTCATAGTTCTCCTCTAGATGGGATATAAAAATTCCGCTTTACAAGCCAAAATATTTCGCCGCTCGAATCCCTTTTAAAATTTTGCACCAAGATTTTAATAGCATCCACGTCGTTAAGTGGTTTGGAAACACCACAACCGTGATCAATGAGAAACATACTCATTCAAAGTGTTAGAATATGGCTTTAATTTCTCCGCCGAAAGTTTTCTTTTAAAAAAGGGCTTTAAAGTTGAAGCTTCGCAGCTTAGGATAAAATAATTGTTTTAAAGCTATTTTGTTGTTTTTTGCTCTTAAAGGATAAAATAATTGAGGAAGCTTGTAAATTGTTATACAGAATAGAAACAAAAAAGTTTCTTTTGCTCTTTCCTTGTGGTATCAGAGCAAGAAATGCAGGTAGAGGAGAACAGCGAGCAGAAGCGTGGAGAAGGAACATAGCCAGCGTAGAAGAAATACGTGGTTGAGCGCAGGGAAGCTAGCGTGGGAGGTTCGAGAAAGGGGCAAGCAGAGAAGCGTTGCCAAATAATGGTGCAGCCAATCAGATAAGACAAATAACTGCGGAGCATCGCTTTTTTTAAGAGAAGAAATCAGCCAAAGAATGCAGCCAGCGAGGCGTGGGAGAAGGCACAGTCTTTCATTGATAAAACAAGTGCTATCAACATATACAGCCAACAGAAAAGCGTGAAGAAAAAGAAGATGATAGAAGACTGATATATACTCGAATGGAGATCTCAAAATGGAACAAATTACACAAAAAAAAGACTGTAGAAAATTAAACCCAGGAAAGATAGCACTGCTATGCATCTCTTTTTTCATTAATTAGATTAATTTTTTTTTGGTAGTAAAATCAATAGAAGAGCCTCTATTTTAAATAAGATTTTTCCCAAAATGTTGTGAGTGCAAACTATATATACACACACACACACACACACGGAGAGATATCAACTTGCAAACTGCTATTTACAAAAAGTTAGCTTTATTCGGGAGAAATTAATTGTATTTTCTAACACTCCCCCTTAATTTCGACTTTCTATATCTTTATCATTCTAGAGTTGAGTACATTTCTTATATTATTTTTGTCTCTCCGATTATTCTATTTTTGTCTCTCAGACGCTGGCTTGTACCTCTCTGTTACTTATATAACCTTGATCACAGATGCCTAAACAACTTCTCAAATACTCAAATACTTCTTTTTCTAAGGTTTTTGTAAAGATATCAGCAAGTTGATCTTGAGATCTATAAAAGTCTAGTTATATCTCTTTGTTATTAACTAGCTCCCTGATGAAATGATTTCTCGTGTCTATGTGTTCGCTTCTTTTGTGAAAGACATGATTTTTAGACAATGCTATAGCAGAGTTGTTATCACAAAAAATATTTGTAGCATCTTTGTGATTATGGATCATGTCTTTAAATATTCATCTCATCCACACAACTTGACATGTTGCTCATGTGGCTGCCACATATTTAGTGTCTGCAAAAGAAAGAGCCACTATGGTTTGTTTTTTTGATGCCTAGAAAATTGGCCCTATTCCAAGGTGAAGAACATACCCAGATGTTCTTCTTTTGTCATTTATATTCCCAACATAGTCACTATCTATGTAACCTATGAGTTTTAACTCATTAGATGTTGTGTACAAGATTCCATAGTTTTTAGTTCCGCATATACACTTCAAAATTATTTTTCTACCCTGCCAATGTGAGTCTTTGGGAGACTCCATGAACCTTGAGATGAGATTCATACCATACATAATATTAAGGCATGTTTCTATCAAATAGATAAGATTGCCAATTACTATTTTGAATAAAGTTGGATCAACAATTGATCCGTTGTCTTCTTTACTTATTTTTAGTCTTGTTATAATTGGGGCTGGGTTACAATTTAACATGTTAAATCTATTCAAAATATTATTTGCCTATTTTTTGTGAGATAACTATTCCAGCTTCTGATAAATTAACTTCAATGCCCCAAAAATACTTCATGAGACCCAGGTTAGTCATCTCAAATTCTTTCTTCATGGTCACTTTTAAATATCTATGGACATATCTCCAGTAATGATTAAATTAAGCACATACAATCATAATTTTACATTGGTTATTGGTTTTGATGTTTAAAATCGGTTCACTGATGCACCTAGTGAAGCTATTTTGAAGTAAATAAGTATCAATCCTACTGTACCATACTCTATGAGCTTGTTTATGTTCATAGAACATTTTCCCCAACTTCTACACATTTCCTTCATGGCTTGAAATTTCATAGCATTTTGGTTGCTTCACAGACACTTCATCTTTAAGAAATCCATTTTGAAATGTTGATTTCACATCCATCTGATATATACGACATGTGTTTTGGGCTGCAATGGACAACATAGTTCTTACTATGTCCAAACATGGTAGTGGAGAAAATGTGTCATTATAATCTAGTCTAAGCTATTTTGTGAACCCTCTTACAACTAATCTTTCCTTGTGTATCAACACTTCTCCATTTGCACTATAATTGGTTTTATAGACCCATTTCACACCTATCACATACTTACCTTTAACAAGGTCTACCGAAATCCCATGTATGATTATTTTCTATGGCATATATTTCTTCATCCATGGTTTGAGCCCAAATTTCATCATTTATAGCTTCTTGAAAAGATATCATATTGGTAGCTTGATAAAACAATGCAAAAACTGAAAAATATTTAGTTTCATAATCATATAAGTCACTAAGACTCCTTATTTTTTGTTTCAATTGAATTTTTTAGATCTAATCTCATAATCATCTAGATTTTTTTGAACTAGATGGATTAGATCCAAGAATTCTTGTTAAAGGTATTGCTACTGATGTTCTTTGTGGCATCTATTGTATAGGTAAAGTTGAATGAAATATTAAAGACCTCATAATTGTGGATGGAGATGTAGATTATGTAATGACCTAAGGTGCATGTCTAGGAATGGAAGGAGGTATTGTATGATAAATATCTTGTGGTGATTGTGTTTCATTTTTGATATCATATTGATTAATAGTTGTTTCTATACTAATTATATTTTTTATACATTCTTCCCATGCCTCGTTTTCAACAAACTACACATCTCTACTTATTTTAAATTTTATACTAACTATATTAAACAACATGTAGGCTTTATTATCCTTATAATATCCAATAATTTTACACTTTTATCTATTGTTGACTTATTT
The DNA here is from genome assembly GCA_037957365.1 of Torreya grandis. Taxonomy (NCBI): domain Eukaryota; kingdom Viridiplantae; phylum Streptophyta; class Pinopsida; order Cupressales; family Taxaceae; genus Torreya; species Torreya grandis. Next base: position 285,939 of record JARHVA010008201.1, on the reverse strand, counting down.
ATTTTTAAGCTCATTAGACACATGTGCATCTACCACACAAGCAAAGACTTGGAAGTGAGAAACACTATGTTTTTTCCACTCCAAGCCTCTTGAGGAAAATAATTCCTAAAACTTTTGGTTGGACACATATTTATAATGTAAACAATAGTTTTTACTACTTCTATTCAATACTCGTACTTCTGACCATGTCCATTATTGTTCTTTTTTTTTCCTATCTGCCAATCTATTTTTTTGTGGCGTATATCTAACATTGAATTATTTTTGAATACCATGTTTGCTAAAATTCAAAAATGCATTGGATATCAACTCATGACCTCTAACTCTTCTATGAACATTGATCTAATGGTCACTTTGATTTTCCACTAATTCCTTGAACTACTAAACATCCCAAATGCAACAAATTTGTGTTTCAAAAAGTACACCCATGTTCTCCTAGTGTATTTATTTATAAAAGTCATGAAATATGAACAACCTCCTATGGAAGGTGTATGCATTTGTTCACACAAATTAACATGAAAAATTTCAAGTGGTGCATTTGATCTTATTGATTTTCCAATTGGGAAAGTCTCTCCATGTTGTTTCCCCAAAATGTATCCTTCACAAATTCTTTATGGTTTTTTAATTAATGGAAAACCTTTCACCATGTTTTTATTATGTAATAAATTTAGTCCTCCAAATTTTAAATTCCCAAATTTGAGATTAAGGAGCCAGGATTCATATTTTATCACTATTTGAAAAGTTGATTGTGTTTCTTTAGCACTATTTTGGGTTGTTCCAAAGCCTATTTGAAATATTTTAGAGCCAAACTAAGTATTTTCTACCATGATGACTATTTCGGAATATGTATTCTTTGGCTTAGAAATATATTAGTCCAGCTTTCTATTCATAATTGGTTCTAATCTAAAATTAAAAATTATATTTCTTGTCATTTGTAACTTG
>JARHVA010008201.1:215000-280000 GCA_037957365.1 Torreya grandis | reverse complement strand
GGGAAATTAGGCAAAAAATACTCAGGAGAATGTGTAATAATAGGATCTATAGGAGATTCAAGATTCATAGATTGAGAAGGATCCATAGGTGAGGAAAGGTCCATAGTTGAAGGAATCATGGGTTGAGGCACAAAAGGTGATGAAAGTACCATAAGAGGGGTTGGAACCACAAGAGATGAAGCCATAGGAGAAGAAGGAGAAGACTTATTATGGGGATGAACTATGGGAGGAATGGAAGAAGGTTTTTTTAATATCTATAAGGTAGTCCTTAAGGTGTTGTTGAAGGATGTGGCAATGATTAGTGTGATGGGTGGCATATTGGTGGCATAGACAATACACCTCACCAAATATAGGTATATATTTAGGTAAAACTTTTAGGGGGAGGTGTGGATTTATGTAAGGAAGGAGAGGTAGGATGAAAAGTATCAATATACTATCATAAATTGTATTAATGGGTAGAATAATTATTATCTATCCTATGAAAGCAACATATACACTTGTGAGTGGTCCTAGGATAAGCACTCATAGAATGAGGTGTAATAAGAGTGGAAGAAGTTGGAAAGTCTTTTCAGACCATTTGGTGGGTAATGGGTCCATCTTGGACAAAGGAATAAAACCATCATCAAGGTAAGGTGGTGATGGAGGAGGAACATAACTAGGCTCAATGGAAGCAGCAGTGGGATGAGAAGCAGGGGTAGGCTCAACAAGATCAAGAGTGGGAATAGGCTCAACTATATTAGGAGTAAAAAAGGCTCAACTATATAAGAAATGGGAATGGGCTTTGATAAGGGTTTTATTTAGGGAGGAGAAGGATCTATAGAATGTCTAAGGATGGTCGCACTAATCTCAAGAGTAATCCAACTAAAATGATCAAGGTACCTCACAAAATGGTAAGGCCCAGTCATAACATGATCCATGAACATACTCCTATGAGGCTCCTTAGAAAATAGAAGTGTTGGTACCATCTCTACCCTATGATAAAAAGGAAAAATACTAAAATTAGGAAATATAAATAAAGGAAGATAGGAAGATAGCCAAAATTAATTGAGTAAAGAAGAATGATAATGGATAATATCAATAGTACAGGCATGTAAAAGATCACCTAAGAATGGATCATCTAAGGAATAACCATCATCATAATTTGGGGTGTGAAGGTCAATGACATAAGTAAGGATAACCTTGTCATCCAAGGAAGTGTGGTGAATAGAATTGCATGTCTTGGTTAAGACTATAGGAATATCATCAGAAGGAGGCGTTTGAGAATAAGGATACAAGGAAGTAGGAAGCTACAAGATGAGGTGATGAGAGAGATAAATTTTTTAAATAATTATGTTAATCTCATCAATATCATCATCATCATTGGAATCTAATAGGTTAGGAGGAATGTTCCCAATGAGTTTGGTACGTCTGTTGGAACATCATGTTGAATTAATGAGGAAATTAAGATGTTGAGACTCATGAAATGGAATGTTGGGAAAAGGTTCAAGAGTAGGAATCTCAAAGACACAAGGGTCTTATAATTATTCAAAATTCCAAGGGTTACTATCACCCTTAATCCTATAAATGGATCTATTATGAGGGAATTTAATGCATGGATAGGTAGAAGAAGTAATGACTCTCATATGGTGAGTCCATGGCCCACTAAGAAAGATATTACAAGAAAAGGGAAAGTTAAATATCATCATCTTCACACAAATAGTGATAGGTGGGATAGTAATGGGAATCCATGCACAACCTATAAGAGGCATTTTCCTTCAATCATATCCTTGGTAGGTGTTGCTTTTAGACTTAATATTGCATTTTAAATATCCAAGGCTCTTAATGAAGTTGAGAGAGGTAATGCAGGTGTTAGAGGCCTCATCAATCCATGCATAGTTAACTTAAATATTGCCTATTTGGATACTAATAAATAAGGGAGGATCATCCACATGAATAAGAATATAGTTGGGAATCATAGAAGCTAAAGGAAATTTTAAGGAAATATAAGTGTCTATAGTTTCATCAACATTGACAAAATATCTCTTCACATTATTGTAATATACTATCCCCATATCTAGATAACGATGATTTCCATCCTCCTAGGGGAGGATGAGGGACATTAATTTTGAATAATAATTTCATAATATGCTTTCTATGATGTGGATATGTTATCATAAGCTAAAGGAATGGAATATGGGATGGAAGATTAGTGAGTTTTGTGATGGGATCCCATTCATCATAACCCATAGGAAGGTTGTTAGATATAGGTGTATAATGATTAAGGAAGTCCTCAAAAAGAGGATATGAAGTACATTTTAATTTATGTTGGTAAGAAGAATAAGGTTTAGAATAAGGTTTTAAATTATTTTATGATGATGAACTATATGGTTCAAGTTGATTTTAATAATAAGTAGAAGAAGTGTTATTATAAATTTGAGTATCATTAGTATTATAAGAAGATGAAAGAGTGGTATAAATAGAAAAGAAATTTTTATCCAAGGGATAATTAGAAATTTTATCATCAAAACTAATAAGGTCATCTTGCCACAACTCATTTAAATGTGTTGGGAAAGAATCTTGGATAAAACAATATGTTTGAGATTAAGGAGGAGTGTAGATAGTTTGGGAATCGATAAAAGCAACCATCCTTCATATATCAGTCATATTAACCACATTCTTTCAGAAGTGGGTTCAACAAGACCTTCTACATTATTTGTAGAAGGGGTGGATTTGTTGGGATTGTCTTGAATAGGTTGATGATTTGGAAGAGGGTCTTTGTTGATATCTAAATGAGCATTGGATTGGTTGAAGGCTTGTTATTTATCATGTGATTTATAATCCTTGAAATCAATCACATAAGCTTGTTGATGCTTTCAAATGATAAAATAATGATCAAAATTAGGACCCAAAATAAAGTCCATATCTAAATTACAAAGTTGTCTAGAGGTCTCATGTGAATGAACCAAACTAGTATGAAACTAAAAAAACTTGTTAGGTTCATACCAAGATTTCATAGGATGGGTAGGGTCAAGTTCTCATGGAAGAGGCCTAGGTAGACACTTAAGTAATTTAGTTGAGGATAGAGGTTTATGAACATTAATTTTTTTTTGTAAATATAAGCGAGGATTCATATATTTTTGAGAAGGGGAAGCTGGTTCCAACAAAGGGGTAGGAATGACAACTTGAACATTGTGAATGGTATAATAAGAATATGTAATACCATCATTGGTAACATCATGATTTTTGTTCTTAAGTTAGAGATGAGGACCTAAAAAAGGTTGGGGTTTATCTAATTGACACATAAGGAAATCTTTTTTTCATTTATCTTGCTTAATAGCCTCCTCCAATGTACATAGAGAGAGTGAAAACATCATATTGAAGTCTAGGAAAAAGGGCATTGGTAAAGAGATGGAAAAATATATCATCAACGATGTTATGTTCACATTTATTTGAGAAAGTTTTCCATATTTTAACAAAGGCTTGATCATTTTTGTTTTCAAGTTGTTTGTAATTTATGAAGTGGGCCAAAGTGTTCTTGGGAAGATCACTAGTTTGGAATTATTAAACTAAAGCATTTACCAAATCCTCCAAACTATTAATGAAATGAATTATAAGTTAGTTGTACCAATCTAGGGCATCACTTGTGATATTTTTGGCTAAGATTTTGGTAGAATCAAAGGTGGTCAATTTGACCCAATCCTTATATATATTTCCAAATGTTTTAAGATGAAGGGTGGGATCGGTTGATCGATTATATGAAATTGTAGGTGTGATACCACCTATATCAATGTTAGCAATTTTAGTAGTAAGAGGCTCGTTTTGGAGATGCTTAATGGTTTTTTTCACTAGAGGAGGTTGAGGAATGATGTTACCTTGAGAATATGAAAGAGGAGGAGGGGGAAAATTCTTGTTATGCATTCCTCAAGCCATTGATTGAGGATGAGATCGAAGATGGATAAGGTGGTTTTGCATTCTCATCATTCTATTTATGTTATGAGCTTGAAATGTATTAATTTGATTGAGTGTTTGTAAAAATAGTTGATGTGTTTGATTAGTATTATTAGAAACATTAAATGTGGAATTAGTGGCAGGTACCACTATTGGTGTTGATAGAAGTATGAGAGGAATTATGAGATTCTGAGGTACTAGTGGAAAAATTATGCTTTTGTAGAAAAATATTGACTAGTGAATGGTTGAAAAGAAGCACTAGTATCATGATTACCTTGGGTATAAAATGATGCACTGGTGGAAGGATTAAGGATAATATATCTTATGAGAGGCCCACTAGATGTATAACCTACCATATTAGTGGATATACTGGGCATGAAGGCGGAAGAAATTAGAGAAGAAGAGGTCATGGTATGATAAGAGGTCATAATCAAAGGAAGAGGCTGAGAATCAAATAAAAAGGTGCCCTCAATTCTAGTTGAGAATGTAGGAGCAGGTGAATGAGACACTTCGGATTGACCACTAATCATTAGATTGTAAATAGTATAAGGATCTTTTCCTTGATGTTGAGGAAATTTAGATATAAAAAAGCATTTTGGGGGTATACTCTAATTTAATTTCATATTATAATGAGAAGAGAGGATTACACCACAAAGAGGTATTAGGAGGGGTCCCATAGTTCATTTTGTAAGTAGCAATATCAAAATTATTAGCATCTAGGAGAGGAGGCCTAGTTTGTCTATGGGGGACCCTAAGAGGGTTGGTAAAATTCATTATGTATATTAACTAAAAATTAGTATTTTCATCAAGTATAAATTCCATGATGAAGGGAAAGAAAGAGAAATGAGAATGCAAGGAATCAAGAAATGACAAAAATAGTACAGGGTTGCCTAGGTCGACCTAAAACAAAAATAGGGTCTACAAATAGTACAGGGTCAAATTGGTCAATCTAGTATAGTAAACAAAGGCTAAAAAAATAGTAAAAATGTTTTATAAATATTACAAGGTTGATTGGGTTGATACATTATAGTGAACAAAGGATACAAAAAGGTATAGAGTCAACTGGGTCGATTTAATATAGTAGATAGGTAAAGTTGAGAAGATTATAACAGATTGTGAATTGAAATAAGATAATTTTTACAATTAATTTAAAAATAAATAACTAAAGGGAAACAAATAATAAATTGGATTAATGTTGGCCAATCCAATTTAATCACACAACATAAAACCTTGCACCAACCCTGGATAATGCAAGTTTTTATGATATAAAATATAGTTGAGAAAAGAGCAAACAATCAACTTTGAAAGTAAAGAGATAACTAATTGGTCAACTTGAATGTTTACTAGATTATTATAATATGATTTTAAATGTGATGGGAAGTTAGATGTAAGAAAGGAACTTGAATGGAAATGAAAAGATGGTTTCATGTAGTTTGGGCTGAAATGGATCTATAGTGGCAATGATATAGGCTTGGTATTAGGGCTTACCCCCTTACTTGACACACCATAGTGATAAGGGTGTTCGGTAGTTAGCTATAATAAACTATAGACCATGCTTTATACTTGACCATAATATTAGGTTGGCTTCCCCCTTGGTGATGAAATACAAGTAGGTTGGCCTTGGGTAGACAAATGTTAAAATGTTTGTTTAGATTTTATGATTTGGTCATGTGTGCATAAAATATAAAATAATGAAACTAAAACATTAATTGAAAACTACCTAATTAAGATATGTGATCTATTCTAAGTATGATAACAACAAAAAAAGAAAGTGTGAATTAATTACTAGCATATGAGGTTAATTTCAACTTTAAAATAGGGTACAATGTTGATATAGTCAACAATTTATGACAAAAATATAGAACAAGATATACAGGGTTGAACCTATACTATGGAAGCAAGGTTTGAAAATGAACATGGATGACAAAGTTAACCCAATTATCCAGATAACACATAGATCATAGAACTAGGTTAGTAGGGTTGATCCAGTTCACTATAAAGGGGAATCTTTGAAGAATTTAAACTGTAAAATGAAATACTATAAATAAAGATATATATAAATAGAAAGGAACCTTGGTGGATTAGAGATGAAGTGAATGAATATTTTTGTTGAAGAACCTTGACATATGCTTGAAAATTATGCTAACTTGATTGATTGGGTCGATCAAGCTTTAAAAAACACTATTGCTAAGTGTCAAAAATATACGGGATCAATTAGTTTGACCTAGTATTCTAGATAGGATGTCTAAAAGTCTAAAAACCTATACTAGGTTGATAGGGTCAATCTAGTAGCTTGTAATTAAATTCTTATGCATAAAAATTAGAGCTGGGTCGACAGAGTTGACCCTTTATGGTAAATATATGATAAAAATAATGATGAAAAAGAATGAAATAATTAAATAAGGTGAACAAATCCTATAAGGATTAGTTCAGATCAGGTTCACTAGAATGTATGTAATCAGAAACGCATCATGTCTATAAATCAATCCTGGCTTAGAGAAGATAGAGTATACCTATACTTTTGATTGGGAATATATTTGTTAAGTGGGAACATGACCAATATGGGGATTTGATAGACCTGATTAGGGTATCACTTGTCATATTACACCATGTTAGAAAGAGTAACAAAGCCTACAACCTAACACAATCATGCAAAAACCCTTAAATAGTCCTAGGTTTAATGTTCACTCTATTCTAATAAAAAAGAAAGTAAATCTAATCTAGTGTACACGAAAGGTTGTTACACAAAGTATACATAATTTTTATAAGACATACTCACGTCAATGTATAAATAATTCTAATTAATGGGAAAGAAACACAACTACATTATTTATCTACTCTTACAAAAGATTAATAAATGTATGAATACTTACCTTGAATATGAACCCACCAAGCCTCAATATCTCCCTTGGCCAAGGTACTTCACAAGAGATTGTTTTGGTATGCAAGAATAATAAAGACAAATCAGCTATAGGCTACACAACCTATCTATGCATCCAAAATACATCTCTAGAATATAAGATCCATATATCCAAAAAAATTATAAAACCATAAGCTTTATTCCTCAAGTAGAATGGTCAATAATCATATGCATTCATACTTATTATTATTTTTTTCTCTATTCTCAAATGGTTGGAGATGAACTTGTATATATAGGCAAATCTTGCCCTAAATCCTTTTGAATATGTCGATTATGTAGGGTCGACCCAATTGACCTTGTATGTTTTTGAGAGGTAAATCACTATGTCGAGAGCTAGGTCATCCAAATGGATAATGAAACTCCAAGTCAAAAATATCCATAAATAGTATAGGGTTAATCATATTGACCCTATATAGTAATCAAAGGATAAAAAATAAGCAGGGTTGACCCAATCAACCTAGTATAGTCAACTAGTGAAAGGAGGTCAATGTATGAACAAGGAAGATGCAACATGACAAATGACTGGAATGAGTACAGTTGAGAAGAATAATCTTAGGGTAAATGGTTTTAAGAGACTAGTGTGTAGATGGAAAGTGGAAAAAGGTAAAATTCTCTTATGAAGCACCAAGGGTCTACCCACACCATTCTTGGTGCACCCCTTAAGGCATTCACTCACAGAGATTAAGACTCGATGGGTTATTACAAGATATAAAGTGGCAGTAATCGGTAAAATTTATAAAATATTATGTGTATACAATTCCCATGATAGTAATTATTCTTTTACATTAATTCATTTTAATTTCACATGTATATCATATTGTATACCTATTTTATATTTCTAAATATTGCACTTCTTTGTCAAGTAAATAAGGGTAGTGAAAGTGGGGTGCACACATGTTTCATTGCAGATCAAGGAATTTGAAAATTATGAGCTACCAAAGGATTCATGAACATCCTTTCCACATGCACATATGCCTAGTCAAAAGTATAAGATAACATGATGGGATTTGGGAGTGTTATTTTAGTCATCCGAAACATGATTATGATATTGTTTTGTAAATTTTATCTTCATAAGAACTTATTACTCTCCATCACAAAAATAATAAAAGAAGGGAACAAATGACCTATGCAACCTCTTTGATTAGATGCATCCATATATAGAAGGACAAGGTACTATGTTGGGATTCACATGTGTTTATTTAAGTCATACGAAACATGATTATGATATCGATTTCTTGATTTTACTAGCATAGGCATATGTTATCTTCCCTAGTAGGAAGAAAAAAATAATAGAACATGAAAAATCATTGGAGGATAAGGTATAATGTGTGGAATTGTGAGTTTTTAAAGTGCCATAAAGTAGGATTGTGATCTTCTTTTTTTTCTTTTATTTGCATAGGAACATGTTACCATCTCCAAGTAAGTAAATAAATCACATTATTCATTTTATCATGAATATGATGTCAAATTTTAGCTACCATAGGATTTATTTAGTGACATGGCATGATCTGCACATTGTACAAGGGTGATTATCCCATGTTTTTTTATTTTCAATTCAGATGTATATCCTATGAATTTGAAATTGGATATGTTTCTTTAATTTTAACCTTTCTATGTGTGTAAATTATCTTTGAGTATGAATATCATGGTTAAAATATTATTTAATAACTTAGATATAGGGACCAACTATATTGTATTACATCATAATGTCTTAAATTTTACAAATGTGGGATGAACTTTTGGTCAATACCAAAGTTTAATTCACACTATTTTGAAATGCACATATTACTTCCCATTCTAGATTGTAAAGCACTAAGGCATCCAATCAATAAAAAATAATGGAAGCCTGTTGAATTGAATTCATAGAGATAATTGTATGTGATTTCTAAATGCAATAAACTTGATTTGAAAAAAAGGAACATGTTGATGACTCAGATAGTTTGATCCCTAAAGGGTTGACATCCATAGAAGAACAACTCAAGATATATAATTCTGAAGAAAATAAAGAGAAAAGGAAGAAGGAGATTATAAGGCAGAGGGAATTTTATGAAAGTAAGTGATACATTGTTTTTTCAAAATTATTAAGTCCTTCATCAATACATTCATATCTTGTGCTTAAACACAAGTTACAAAACTTGAAAGGAAAAAAAAATTCCTTGGCTAAAATTAAGAATGTGAATGGGAGAAGATGCCAGTTGAAGGAGAAGGTATATTTATTTATCCTTTATTTTTCAATCACTCTTTTTATTGATTAAAATAATTGTGTTTTTTTATTTTTTATTTATTAAATTAATTGTATTCATGTTTTTAATATCATGACAAGGATGGATCAACGCAAAAGAGGGAATGAAAGAGGAGAAGAAAATTTTGAAGAATTTTTTGATTCATTTTATGGATATTCACTACATTTTTGTCATATATCATGTCAAATGTTATGACATATTCAAGACAATAGAAATGTGCTATCATATCCTCTATTATTAATGGATTTGTTCAATATAATGAGCCTTTTACCATAAGGGAAATATATGTACATATTTATATTCATTAAATGAAAAGAGACATATGTGCATTACAAATCTTGTCTTTTTGTGATATGATTGTAACATGAATATAACAGTCACAAAAATAATTATGTCTTTGAATGTGGATTAATATGTGAGTTAGTTGATGCTAATAAATTTGATTAAATACGAATACCACTATTTTGTTTTGTTTCATTGGTTTTATCTTTTGAGATAGGTTTCCTATATAAAATATGTTAAGCACTCGAATATCTCTTATTTTTTGTTTTTATTTAGGGTCACATGTCTATCTTAAGCATTCATTTGGATCAAGTAGATAGTGTGTGAGGGAAAGCTCCTAAATTCTAAATATTCTATTCCTCTTATTTCAAAGAATTGAAATATGTAATTTTATTTATTCATGTCAAAAAATTTCACACATTAAATTATAGTTATGCATTTGGTTTATTTATGATGAATTTTTCAAAAAAATTGGATCTTAATTTCTTCTCATATTAGCTAATTAGTTTATTTGAATAATTTGTGAAGGAAGTCATATAGTTTCCCATAGTAAACATTATTTTAAAATGGATTTGTGCTTGAATAATTTTTATTTACTCTCAAATCAATTAATTTCATGGAATTTCAAAATTTGTTAATATTAGTACTTATATTTGTGATGGAACTTCAAGCTTGACATGTCAACATCATCATGGGGCATTTTTGACTCTAGTCTCTATTAACTATTTATAAAAAAATTCCCTAATTTTATAAATGGTGTAAGAATGGAGATTTTATATATTTGTGACATCTTTAGAAACCAAGTTGTTTTTAAAGTCTCTCAATTTTTTAAGTGTGACAACTTTCCTAGGGAGTTGAAAGATCAAACTATTAAATTTGAGGAGATGAAATAGGAGTATGAATATTTCCTAAACCTATTAAAAGATTTGAATGTCAATATCATAGGTGTTCAAGATAAGATAATGTGGAGATCCTTTGGTAAATCAATAACTTACCATGTCCAATAGGGTTATGACATGATTATGTTAAAATATTACATTTACATAGGTAACTAAGGATAACATTTCAGAGAAATTATAGAAAGTTAAATCAATTCTCAAAATTTGTTTGTTCATATGGAATCTCTCCCATAAGCCCTTCTCCATGTTCTCTATTGAGGAAAGAGTCTAAATATAGAAATCATCTCTTTATCCATTGTGAATCACAATGTATTTAATAAAAGTTAATAGAAATTTCATATTGCTTGGCTATTTGCTAACTAAGGTAGAAAATAGGCTTATTCAGGTTATTTGGATCTCATAATTATATCTAAAAGTTGTTTTTATATATTTTATAACATATAATAAAATCTTATTTACATTATTGGGATCTCATAATTATATCTAAAAATTGTGTAGAAAGGAAAACTTTGTAAATTTGTATATACGATTATTTTGATGTTCATAATTTAATTATGATTTAAACGTTAGCCAAATATTGATTGTTTATAATTATTTTTTATGCACAAATTACATTGTATTCATCCATACACCAAGTTAAAACACTTTACATCTTGTCCATTGTATCATCACTATGGCTAGTTTGATTATGTCTCCCACCTTGTGGATGAGTAAAATAGCTCTACTTGGTAAGACTTTCAAAGATGTTACAGTATGTATTATTATCACCGAGGTTGGTATTTTTATATTTCTATTACCCTTCCATGGTGTATACAACCATGTTATATATCATAAAAAATGAATTATGTTGACATATAATTTTTTTTATTAATTTACCCCATGTCATCTACATGTCCTATGCCCCATGGCACGTACCATATAAAAGTGCCACAATTGTATAACTTTTAACAAAATGTAATGGGGATTCATTAATTATGACATGTTCCAATTACTTTTTAGATAAATATTTGAAAGATGACTATGTAATTGATCATGAAAATTCATTATTATTAAACAAAATAACAATAGGAAAGTGATAATGATAGAATCCTCTTTGCTCCTAAATACACCTTCTAAATTTCCTCATTTTAGCATTTCCTCTTGATATAGAGTCACAACAATATTATAAAAACATTAAAGACACTTATATAGTCAAATATGTATCATCAAATCTTCAAGGATATGTATCCACTCTCTTGGAGGTAAGGGAAAAGTCACAACCCTTACATTCTTTGTAATGGTATATACAAATCAAGTATATATATTCACTAGTTGTATAACACCTTTTATTGCAATATGTTTAATTCCATGGATCTTGGTTGTCTTTAAAATACCCTTTAGATTTTGTGTAATCTATTTTTTACATCTTGCTACAAAAATCAAAGGGGATAATGTACCATAACTCTATATAATTGTCTACTTTTGTCCATCCTATTATAGTCTATATAATGTCGTATATCTTGTTTATCTATTTAATAAACTTTAACTTTTGTGTAATGGTCTAATGTTGTCCATATTTGGTGTCAATGTGATTGGTTCACTTACTCATTCACTTCTACTACAATATCTTCTTGCAAATAGATTTATGTATTATGATCAAAAGACACTCTAAATGACCTTAAAGGAAAGGAAAGGATATATAACTCTATAGTTTGTATAATGCCCTACATCTTACTTGTATGCATAATACCCTTTATTATGTTCAATTATATATATTTTATGCATCTTACTACATAAATGAAAGGATCTAATGATCCATCAATTTGTAGAATGGTCTACTGGTCTACTACAGTCCATCTTATTACAGTCGATATAATGCCCTAAATATTGATTGTTTGTATAGTAAACTTTACATTATGTGTAATGGTATAATTTTGTCCATATTAATACATAAATTAAAGTAACTGATAAACCATTAGGTTTTATAAGAGTCTATTATTTTTCATCTTATTATAGTTTATATAATGCCCTACATCTTCCTTGTCTATATAATACCCTTCACATTATGTATAATGGTCTATTATTTACCATTTTTATAAAATATGTTTAGGAATAAATGAAGATCAATGTCATTATATTGAAATGTTTGTGTTTATTTAGTAATGGATAAAAATAAATATAAAAAGAAAAGAACCAATGAAGCTGTCAAGAGGAAAATAGTTGACATTTTGAGTGCAAATTGTAATACAAACAATTAGACATCAGGTGATATCCCTTTAGAAGACTAGATGTTTGTTTATGTTTTTAGTGTCATATACTTACTAAATATCCATGTTTTATATTTTATGTATCTTCTAAGAATTCCAATCCCACTCCCCCAAGATATTTTTTGGACCAATCTAAAAGTCTTGAACAAAGGAATGGAAAGGTGGATGATGAATTTCAAGAATGCGTACTAAGGCATTTGAAGACCAGGTTGTGTGTATGGGAGCAATAGGAAAAGGTTAATAAATAAATGGAGGACAACCTGAATGAAATCATTAAAGGAATGAATAAAATTTTATCGTTTCATAAAAATGAGAATAATGTTTTATAGTTTAATATTGAACATGTAAGGAAAGAAAAACTATAGGGTTAGATGTAGTTCAAGTATTATATCACATCATTGAGAGTATATAAAGTAGCGGAAATTGCTTAGGATATTTTTTTGGAAGGAGAGTATTATAGTAAAGTAAGACAAAAAAATTATGGGGATGAGATTCAAGTGTGAAAAAAAGTTGTAGTCCATCTTATGACTTGCCCTACAACAATTCCCACCACATCCATGCTTCCTAACTCCAATTCTGATAAAAATAATCATAATTAGTCTATTACTATATTACGGTTCATTTCACTATATTTGTTGAATTTTACATTTATATTATTCATTTCATAGTAGTTGTTATGTTTTTAGTTATTCTAGTTTGTGTAATTTGCAAAATATAAATATGAATACCTCACAAGAATGTCATATTTGAAAAATTTCCTAACACCATGTCTGTTGAATTGGATAAATAAAGTATGGATGTTTTAATAGCACATATGGTATTTAGCATGGATTATTTACATGGGAAATTGTATTTTATTTATGTTGTCAATTTATTTTCAATGGTAATATACAATCTATAAAAACATTACATCATATTATAGCATATTGAGACTCTTAATTAGTTGAACAATAACATAATGAATCCCATATTGGGGATTATACAAAATGTGCAAAGTGATACTTCAAATATTTATGTGCTAAGTTATTACATACTTAATACCATACCCATCATAATTAACTTTATATGAAGGAATTTCATACGAATGAAACACTTGGTGATGATGTAATCATTATCATCAATTGATATTTGTAGCAATTAATATATTAATCACATGTAATAATACATACTAATATCACTTGTAATATTTAAGTATAATGATAAAAAAATTTAAAAACATAATGAATCATTCATTCATTTACAGTACTAATAAAAACATGACATGGTAACTACTCACTACCAAGAGAGATCCCTCAATTCTTACATCTACATACATTCTTTTGCTCCTTCCTATTCCCCATAAAATACCCAAATATTATACACATAATACATCTAATGTTAGTATCAAAAATAAATAAAAATAGTTTCCACAAACTAACACATATGCCCTCTCCAATCCCACTAAACTATACAATAGGGCTATGAAACTCACAATATATAATCTGACATAATTTCCCACATGTCATGGTTATAGTTCCAATGATGGGGTATGTTATTCATCATTTGTATTCAACTCTAACTTGAAATGTTGTAAAATAAAATCATTAACAATGTCTTGTCACTACATAATATGTAAAACCATCCTAGCACCACTAGATGAATAACCACCACTAATTTCTTTACCCCACTATTCCATTGCTTTCACATCTCAAACATCTTGTACATATTTTATCTTCACATAGACAAATTTTCACACAAGTGACTTCACCTGTCTATGAAGTGTGACCAACTTCTCATCTCTTACCCAAATCTTATCAGACATTTGGTCACACAATAATTTAGAATTTCCTTCAATAATCACATTCTCTAAATTTTGATCATAAAGAGTCATAAAATTATGAAGAAGAGCTACATAGTATGAACTATTCAATTGTATACCATCAATAATTGGAGTATAATTAAAGGTTATCACTTCTTTCCCTACAACATAAACAACATACACATATTTAAAATATGCATTGCTTGTTTCGTAGAAAATAACAATACTTAATAAATATATTTTTTCCATAATCTTGTGAAAAAATAGAACATTTAACAAACATAGTAATCTTAAATATTCATATAAACATATTATTTTAATGAAAATAAGTTGGCACGCCCTAAGATGTTAATGAAAATAAGTTGGCATACCCTAAGATGTTAATGAAAATAAGTTGTCTACATACCATTTGGTTGAACTAGTCAATAATAGAACCAATAAGTTTCCATGATATTTTATTATTAACTTGATATAATTATGAATCAAAAGGAACGCCAAGTATTTTGAAATCTCATAAGAAAGACTAATACTGAGTACTAAGTTAAGAGAAACATAGTACTAAGATATCTACCACCTATGTCAGTGTTTCCATCATAAAAAAATTAAACATTAGAAACATCCATTCATATCAACATTTAAGGTAATAGTTGAGTCAAAAAAAATATATTCATGTTTAAACATGGAATAGGGTAAAATCCTAAAATATTTCCCGAATAGGCATACCATTAGGAGGTTCAAGCAGTCAACAATATTCTCAATGTTTAATTCCATAAGGATTCTATTATTAAATTGATTGAGTTATGAATAAAACTAAGAATAACAAGTGTTTTATAGTCCCACAATAAATTGTTATACATACCCATCCTTCATATTATAAAAATAACCTCTAAATAACTGAGGAGTACTATGTTAGCTATATTGTTGACTGCTTGAAGGAATTCATGATTAGTTAGGGCATAATAATTAATTCAGTGAATAATCATTATTTTTATTGATGAATATCCAACACTTGAGCATAAAAATAATCCCAAATTAAGCATACAATTAGGTCAAACAAATGAAAAATATAGTCAATGGGTTTATATGATCCTCGTATTATTAACTTTATAAGCGTTTTGTAACCCCACAAGAAATACTAAAACTAAGCACTAAGTTAAGAGAAATGTAACATGTTGAGAGAAACATAGTACTAAGATATGCACCACCTATGTGGGTATTTCCATTATCGATAGGAAATGAAATATTATAAACATCCATTCATATCACCAAAGAAAGGGAATAGGAGAGACACAAAAAAATATATTCACATTTAAACATAGAATAGGGTAAGATCCTAAAATCATTCGCAAATAGGCATACCATCAAAGGGTTCAAGAAATTAATAATATACTAAATGGTTTTCCATGAACCTTTTATTATTAGATTTATTGAGTTATCAAGAAAAATTAACATAAGTTTTTTGTAATAAAATCCTTCATATTAGGACAATTATCATTAAAGAAAGGAGGAGTATTATGTTGACTGTATTATTTCATGATTGAAGGAATTAATGATTGGTGAGGGAATATCCATTAATTGAATGCATAGTTTATTATTTGTTTTTGTGTAATTATTATATGTTACAAATAAATCTTTGAGTGCATAATTTATTCAATTTCATTTACTACTTCGTACAGAACTCACACTCATATACTCTACCTCCTACAACAAGGAATTGAATATATTGTTAATTCATTTAACACTTAATTGTATGATTATTTGAGAATGATTTTAGGATATTAACCTTTGATATGCTTAATTTTTTATCTATTTTATATTATTTATCTCATGTTGACAATGGTTATAACTATACTTCACTATATGTACATGACAGGGGTTGAATTTCTAAACATTCAAATTAGTTTATAGTATAAATCTAGAATAGAAAGATAGAAAGTTTAAATTTATTTGTGTATGATATCCATCAATTATTATGAATTTAATGTATATGAATTCATTTAATTATATGTTTCATATCCTCATTACCCAAAATATTCAATAAATTATGCATTGCATGAATGATTCAGCCCTAACTAATCAGTAATTCCATCATGAAGTCAATAATAAAGTCAACATAGAACAAACCCAAATGTATTAAATAATATATATAATATATTCCCTTATAATATGTTAAATTTATATCATGCTCAAGGTTTGGGGATCAATATTAAAGACAATGAAATTCATTATATTTACCAACATGTGTAGTAAAATTAAACCTCAACGATGCTCTTTCTATTACGCCCCTAACCTATCACATGTATTAGGATAGGAATAGCCATATTGTGGCTTAATTATCCCTATGTGATGCTATATCACATTTCTCTATCCATTCATTTGGTTATTAGGTCGGCCTATGGAGCAAACATGGCCTAGATAGACTATATATAGGAGGTAGTGGGTAATTATTTATTATCATATTGTGAGTTGTACTCTTACTGAAACTTGTGGAGGTTACCCCCTCAAAGTGGCTTGTATATTATCATATATTATGATATATTTCAGTTATATTTGGATTTATTTCTTCTATTCTACTTTATTATTGAATTAATTTCATTCTAAGTGGTATCAGAGCTGCGATTTGGGCAATCTTGTGGGTGAAACCCTAATTTTTTAAAATTTGGTTATATATAAAAAATGGTTGTGAATTTCTCTAAAATGTTTTTAATGGATGTGATAAATTATTAAATTAATATTCCATTAAAATTTTAGCTCATTTGGATCTATTTTACAACATTTACTGCCATTTTAGGGTTTTTCATAAAATTGCTCTATAGTGCTCAATTCAAAGAATTTTTATATGTTATTTACATTTTTGGAAATATTAGAAAAATTTGGATAGGTTATGTTCTTTGTATGTTTTGATTTGAGGCCTACATAAGTCCAAAATCACTTGGTCAAAGCTGGGTCAAAAGTGCCAATCAGGTTTGACATTGTAAAGCCCTTTTATGGCATGTCCACAAACTCGAGGCTGAGGAAAGGGTGTTAAAACTCTAAGTAAAAATCCTAACAAGGAATATATGAAGTTAGAAGGGGGATTTACTAGATCCTTTTTACCAGGGTTCTCTAACATAGATCACAAAGTGATCTAGCTTGACTATAGGGTACAAGGCATTCAAAGTGAGGTGTAAGGCATACCATCCAATATGAAATTCATACAATATAGTTTGGTAGATATCATGATGGATTTGAAAAATAATTAGTCAAATCATCTAGTTATCAATATTACATAACCCCACTAGGGTGGTTTTCCCAACCAGTCTGATTTGAATCCAACTACATTACCACATAAGAACCTATTACCAAAGGTGGATATGCACAAATTTGATGGAAAAGATCCACTCAATTGGATCAACCAAATGGAGATTCTTTTTTATTTGCATTAGATCCCAGGTGGATATAAGGTTACCATGGCATCCTTGTATATTTAACCTAATCAATTCATTTGGTATCGATGGTTATGTGCTCAAAAGAAAAAGATGACTCTCAGTGTCACCTGGTCAATTTTTACAGAGGAGCTACAATTACACTAGGGCAATAGTGTGACAAAGAATTACTTTAGCCAACTAGAAAAATTGTGATAGACTAGCTCTGTTAAGGATTATATTCATCATTTTCAAAACCTATCCTTACGTGTGGAGACAATTTCTGAGGAGAACTTGAATGACCTATTTTTGGGTGGACTCAAGGACCACATTCAACATGAGGTACACATGTTTAATCCACTTAAGATTTCTAATTCTATTATCATGGTATGTATATCTAAGGAAAAATTCATAGCCAACAAGAAGCATCCATTCAGTCACTTCAAATATCATAGCATATTGACACCAGCATTTCCTCCACCTACCAAATTGACCCCTTAACAAATTGAGGAGAAGCGTGAAAAAGGATTATGTTTTAGTTGTGATAGTAAATGGAGTAAAGGACATAAATGTGCTGAGAAGAAGTTATTCTACATTAAGGAATCCAATGTAGATGAAGAATAATATGATGTCTCCAATGATGATGAGGAGGAGATAGAGGAGGTACTTAAAGATTCCTAAACTACAATCTCTTGTCATGTAATTTCAGGTATTAGCACTCCATAAACTCTTAAGGTGGTGGGTTTCCTCAAAAAATAGAAGGTGACAGTGTTGATTAATTTGGGGAGGACACATAACTTCATCAACTATAAGTTGGCCACTCAATTGAATTGTTTCATCTACCCAACACTAGAATTTCACGTCATGATTGTATATGGTGACATAACTAATTGTTCAGGCAAATGCCATAGTATTAAGATTGTTATGGGTGAGTACAATCTCAATTTTCCTATGTTTTCTATTCCCATGGGTAGCATAGACATTTTTTTGGGAATCCAATGGCTCACAACCTTGTGTACCATTGAAATGAACATCGAGGAACTATTCATGCACTTTCATTCTAAAGGTAGGAAAATTTAACTATGTGGATTATAGGTAAAATCTCCATAATTGATTAGTTCACATCAGATGACCAAGATGATAAAAAAGGGGGCAGATGGAATTATTGCATGATTATGTTCCATAGAAGTTCAACTCACACAAGCATCTACACATCCTGATCTATAGATGATTCTTGATGACCACCCATCTATTTTTGGGGCCATGCAAAATGACTACCACCAAAAAGAGAACATGATCATGCCATTCAACTACTTCTAGGGAGTCAACCACTAAATATTAGACCATATAGTTATCCATATGCACAAAAGAGTGAAATAAAAAATATGGTCCATGAGATGTTAGAGGCAGGGATCATCAAGCATAGCCAAAGTGCATATTCATCACTAGTGGTCATGGTGCAGAAGAAGGATGACACATGGAAGATGTGCCTAGATTATAGGGAACTCAACAAGTATATCATCAAAGACAAGTTTCTTATTCTAGTAATTGATCATTTACTTGATGATTTGCATGGTGATAATTATTTCACAAAATTGGATCTTCGGTCAGAGTAATATCAAATTAGAATCAAGGATGAAGATGTTCATAAAATTGCTTTTAGAATGCATGAGGGCTATTATGAGTTTTTGGTAATGCCCTTTGGTCTTACAAATGCACCATCTACTTTTCAAAACTTGATGACCACTATTTTTAGGCCTTTTTAAAGGAAGTTTGTGTTGGTTTTCTTTGATGACATATTGATTTAAATTCAGACATGGGAGCACATTTGCAACATATGAAACAAGTGTTGATAGTTTTGGAGAAGCATCAACATTATGCGAATCCATCCAAATGTGCTTTTTGAGTATAGGAGGAAAAGTACCTAGGTCACATTTTTTCCCATGAAGGTGTCAAAGTTGATCCCTAGAAGATCAAAGCTATGATGGAATGTCCCATGCTAAAAGGTCTCAAAAACCTCTAAGGGTTCCTAGGAGTAATAGGTTACTACCAAAGATTTGTAAAAGGTTATGGCAGCATAGTGGCTCCACTCACTACATTTATAAAAAAGGATGTCTTCCATTCGAGTGATGTCACCACCAAAGAATTTGAGAAACTAAAAGTAGCTATGTGCACCATTCCAGTTTTGGCTACTCCAAACTTCTCAAAGGCATTCACTGTTGAATGTAATGCTTTTGGATTTGGGATGGGAGTAGTACTAATGTAGGAAGGAAGACTCATTGCATTTGAGATTAATCAATTCAAAGGTAAGAATATACAAAAACCTATCTATAAGAAAGAAATGATGGATATTCTTCATGAAGTTAAACAATGGAGGCCATATCTGATGGATAGACACTTTAAGGTGAAAATAGATCATGATAGTCTCAAATACTTTCTAGAGCAAAGATTATCATCTAAGGAACAACAAAAATGGGTAACCAAAATATGGGGTTATGATTTTGAAATCATCTACAAGAAGGGTAAAGATAATGTAGTAATACATGCACTATCCAGATGTGATACATCCATAGAATCATTACTTTGTGCAATGTCCATGTTGCAAGTAGATGATGAAGCCAGGTTAGAATGGGAGAAAGAAAAGGATACACAGGGTCTGATTCAGAATCTACAGCAAGGTGTTTTATCCTCTGGAAAATTTGAATGGAATGGTAATGTCCTATGATATAAGGGTAGGTTATACTTGTGTAAAGATTCAGAGCTTAATCATAAGATTCTTGTGGAGTTGCATGCATCTCCAATTGGGGGACACTCAGGGTTCTTGGAAACTTATCACAGAATTAAGAAAGAATTATTTTGGGAAGGACTCAAAGGATATGTAAAAAAAATTGTGGCAAAATGCTTGATATGCCAATAGAATAAAGGTGATGCATTTAAGGTCCCATGTCTGTTACAACTGTTAGCAATTTCTAGTCAAAGGTGGGAAGAGGTTTCCATGGATTTCATCACAGGGTTGCCTTATTATGAAGGTAAAAATATTATCTTGGTCATTGTCGACAAGATTACAAAATATTCCCATTTTTTTGCTCTCTCACACCCATTTTCACCAAGTACAGTACTAGCTATTTTTCTAGAGGTAGTTCTAAAATTACATGGAACCCCAAAAAAATTGTAAGTGATCATGATCCTATTTTCACTAGTAATTTCTAGACTGAACTATTTTATTGTTTGGGTACTTAGCTAGCTCATAGCTCATCTTACCACCCCTAATCTGATGGACAAACAGAAGTGGTTCACAAATGTTTAGAGGGGTATGTTCATTGTTTTGTATCAGATAAATAGGAACATTGGGTTAAATGGCTACTGCTTGTAGAATGGTGGTATAACACATCTTTCCACACCTCTTCTAAAATGTATCCATTTCTACCACTATATGGTTACCATCTACTTTCCATCACTTCTTCATTAAAGGTGCAAACCAATGTTTGAGATGTGGAGGAGCACATTCAACATCAATAAGAGGTTTTGGCTAGTTTAAGAGAGAATTTAGCCTTGGCACAAAATATGATGAAGTAACAAGCAGATCAACACTGTAGTGAGCAAAATTTTGAGGTGGGTGATTGGGTATTTGTAAATTTTCATCCTTACAATTAGATGTCTTTGAAGTAATAGAAAAAAGACAACAAACTTGCTCTTAAGTATTATGGCCCTTATCAGGTTCTGTAGAAAATTAGAAGTGTGGCTTACAAGCTTGAGTTACCTCATTCATCTCGTATACACCCAGTATTTCATGTTTCTTATTTGGAGAAGGTTATTGGATATAAAGTTTTAGCCTAGATAGAGCTCCCAGAACTAGATGAATAAGGACGAGCCATTTTGGAACCAGAGAAGATCCTCTAAACACGTACTAAGAGGTTGAGAACCATAGAGATTAGGGAATATCTAATCAATTAGAATAACGTAATCAGTGAAGATGCAACTTGGGAAGGTGAATATTTTATGCAACAACATCCAGAGTTGTTCAACATTGAGGATGACCTTGGTTTGAAGGGGAAGGGCATGCTACGCCCCTAACCTATCACATTTATTAAGATAGGAATAGCTAAATTGTGGCTTAATCATCCCTCTTTTATGTTATATCACATTTATCTATGCACTCATTTCGTTAGTAGGTCAGTCTATGGAGTAACCATGGCCTAGATAGACTATATATAGGAGGTAGAGGGTAATTATTTATCATCATATTGTGAATTCTGCTCTTATTAAAACTTGTGGAGGTTGCCCCCTCAAAGTGGCTTGTCTATTATCTTATATTCTGATATATTTCAGTTATATTTGGATCTATTTATGCTATTCCAATTTATTTTTGAAGTAATTTCATTCCACTTACGGTTCATGCTTACAGAGTTAGGTAATGGAAAATAGATAATGGATAAGGGCTCTTGCATAGGTATAAAAATAGTACTATAATGTAAAATCAAAACTAGTATACTCTTTGAATAGGGAAAAGGTGCACATGTAACAAGTGAGCCTTCAATTGATATTAACATTTTTTTACAACTAGCATTCACTTGACCTTTATTATTTGGCTTAACCATTTTCATTTACGTCAGCCATTATCATTGACCTTAACCTCTATTTTTTACCTTAACATGTTGTTAATGGACATTATCCCCATCATGGGTGATGGACATTGACTAATTTAGTGGGTCATATGGACACATAAACCTTAAATTCAAATTCTACTTCTAATTAAGGTGTTCCACCACTATTATCTTCTATGTTTCTCATAATCATACGATGGTTGATAGATTGCCCTTTTATTTTTGGTAGTCACAATATTCAATATCTCTATACCACTTGGGTTTAGGGATGATTTCATAATTTTTTTGGTTTTTATAAACATGAACATGTTCACAACAAAAAAATTCTATAATACAACATCATATGTTTCTCCCAAAGGAGTATAATTACATTTTCATTTTTCTTGTCCAAGTTCACCATTAGGTAGGGTAATGTTGTTAATAGGTTGGGTGATTTGGATTTATTATGTCTTTCAGGGTGGAGTGATATTATATGATAGCAGATCTATAATTGTGTTCCCTTTGTTATTGTGATGAGGGATGTTAGAATAGAGGCTATAACTAGTGGATGGGATTGTTTGATTTTGGGTAATAATGTTACTAGTGGTAGGTTGATATTTATGTGGAATGCTTTGGGTTTCAAAATTAGGAGAATGTTTATCCCATATACTTAAGTATTATAAAATGAAATCATTATTTCTAGATATAATATATTATATTATTTGAGAAGGGCAGGAATGGCTCTAGGTCTATGTTCCTCATATTCAACATTGTCCTTGATCGCAATCTAGTTTTCTTGATTTATGAAGTGAAATGGAGAGTTACCAAAAGGTTTTTTTTCTAAACATAGGATTTTTCAATGTGGCCATTTATATTGACATGGGAAACATTGGTAAAAAGGCATGACTCAAAATTAAAATATGAAAGATGAAGACTAGAAAGTAATATAAATGACAACAATTTTTTGAATTTATAACATTTAGAATTTTCTTGATTTATAGGTTTTGGATATGATTTTGGTGTGATTTTATAACTGAAATACTATTTTTAATTATAAAAATTCATCAAATGGTATTTCTAAATCAATTAAAAAAAACAACATCCTATTCTAAACACACATAAGATGCACAAAAAGAGATAAAACTAAGATAAAAGGAATTGAGTAACTTTTAGGCTTCGCTTGCTACATGTTTTTCTATTGAATAGTTTTAGTATAATATTTTAGAGTTTTGAATATTGATGAATTTCCATTCCCATATCCCACTAAAAATGGTTTCAATGGTGCATAAAAAGTAACTTCTCAACATTAATCGCTAATTGGTGAACCAAATTTGAATATAAAAAAGGCTCACCTAGCCTTAAGGTTTTCATAAGAGTATATAAGGGGAGTATTATAAATATCATTAAGTATGTGAGGTCTGAAATCATGGAATATATTTATTGAACATATGCACACAAATAGGTCTAGTCCCTATGTGCATAATCCAACCATAGGATTTCAGTAGCTTGATGTCATAAAAATCAAAATTTGAGCTAGTTATTGAAATGCTAAGTATTGGAACATGGAATCCCCTCACATGATGTTATTATTAAAAGAAAACATTTATTAGGACATTCAAATAATTTATTCTCAAGTTTGATACCTTACCAATACATAGAGTTTGGCCTATCGCATGATGATGAAATCGATGGTCGATAGAACTCCTAGAAAAATAAAAATAAATAAGTTAATTTTTTCATTTGATTCCCATGTATCATCACACCAAAGGAATGGCATACAAACAAGAACAACTTGGGTAACATATAAATTTTGAAATTATATTTTATTCCCTAATATTTTCACCAATGTGATGTCAAGAGAAGATAATACACAAACTTAGATACACACAAGCAAGGTGAAAAAAAAAATTAATTAACACCCAAAAAAATCTTGAGATAATTACTATAGAAAATAAATTGCTGAAATTAAAACTATTTACTACAAGAAATTAAAAATTTGAAAGTAAGTAATCATTAATAACAATAAATAAGATTTTTTGGGGGGTTTTGATTTTATTTTTAGATTTTTTTGACAATTATCATGCACACAAACATTATTAAGTGTTTTGGAAGGTAAATAATCAAGGAAACCAACATAGTTACTAAAAATGTTAGAAACACACACAAAGTCACACACACACACACACACACACACACACACACACACACACAACTGTAAAAGTTGGAAAATTTGGAAAAAATAAAAAAAATAACAACCATTATTTTGATGATATATCAAAAAATATGATTTCAATTTTTGTAAAATTTTGAAGGTAATGTAAAGAATAAAATTTCATATCCTAGGGATGATGAATTAGGTGCCATAGGTCCTATTTATTTAAATCCCTTATATAAACCCTATCTTATTGTTTAGATTATTTATTGTTTACTAGATCAATAAATAGCCTTTACTTTTACCTTTTTACCAGTCTTAACCTCCTAATCCATTTATAACCTAGGAATATACCCCTAACCACTATACCCCGCATGGATTTGGTACCAAAAACTCAACCCATTTCCATGTTATAATCACCATGGTTGAAATAGAGGCACTATTTTGGGTGAATCAGTGACAATTAACCCATGATTGGTGTTGATTCTCTAGATTGATGTTGATCCATAAATACTTAGCATCTCTTTCCTTTACAAACCATAAAACATGGAGCCTCAGATTGCTATTAGAATGCCTAGATATTTTGTGACATTCCTAAGAAAACTCTACTAGATTTTCATTGCATTCAATCATATCTTTTTTTCAACTTAAGTAACTTCCTGTGCTTGTGGAAGAATTTAATTATGCTCACAAGTGGATTGAAGGTAAGTATCATATTAATTTTTATCATTATATAATTAATTAGTTTTTTATTATCCATTTATTTAATCATTAAAATATTATTAGCATCCTTACATATAAATTTATCAACCTCTATTAGCAAATTTGTCATTTTTTATTCTCTACTTTATTAAACTTAGCCACATACAGAATTGATGTCGATTGATTCTAAATTGGCATAGATTCTAAGATAAGAACCAATATTATAAAGATAAATATTGATCTATTGTGTTTAAATCAAAGACTCTGAGACCTGAGTCCTTAGCCTCTATTTACAATCCATTTTTATTATTATTGTTTAAGCATGGCCTTTTGCTTGTAGATGACTCTACCTAACTTAGTTCATGATTTACTAGTATCATTGATTTCCTCATAGATTCCTAACCTTTGTTGGTGGATCAGAGAAACGTAGAATTTTAGCTAGCCCTTTGTGTAATTATTAATTTGCCCTCTCATGAAGCCACTGAAGAATAACTAGTTATTATCCAATATGATGTATATTTTTCTTTCACTTATTTGGATGAATATTTCATTTACATTGATAGGTTATTAGAGGATTAAATATTAATCAACATTTTAATCATATCTTTTATCTATTTGTAATTTCATATGTTTTTATTCAATTAATTTCATAAATAGTAGATTGACATCCTTCTAAGGAAGTTTACAACTTCCTGAGACTGATATTTGATCAGGCAGTCCACCCATCTCTTTTATTAATCTATTATTGTCATGTATTTACATGTGTGTAGGTTAGCCTTCCCAAAAAAAAATGATCTCTCACTATCATTGGATTCAAAGTGGTGTGAAACATCTTTTCATCCATAATTATTCCCAATAAACCCTATCTTATTTCAATTTTTTAGTAAGTAATATTTTAATTTTAAAAAAAACAAAAAAACTACTTAAAAATTTTGGCATGCCTGGTGGGACCCTAAGGTCTCACTTTTCTCATTAAAATTCCTTTATGAATTTTATTTTATCCCTTTATTATATTTAAAGAATATCTAAATTAGCATTTTTCCTGTTTAAAATAGTTAAATAATCTACATCCATTTTTATTTCTTAGTATACTCATATATAATAATCTATGTGGTAAATTTATCATAGTTGTCACATTTATCACACATTGAAAAAATCACATTCACAACAAAATCATCAAAACATCTAACATAAGGGAATCGACTAGGATTTCATCATTTAGTTGTAACCTTATTCCTAATGATCCCACTTGGATTTCACCACTAGTGGGAGGACCACTTTAGTGCTCTGACTAAGTATAAACTATGGTCTTTTATTATATTTTGGGTAATCACCCGATACCCTTAAACTATGATGTGTTAAGTGAAGGGGTAGGCCCCAATACAAAGTCAAGTATAGATACCAATATAGAAATCCTTGAGTGTCAAAAAAACATGAGACCATCCTTAGATTACTGGTTCTTAGGATCCTCAATATCCCTCTTCTCTTTTTATTTTATCACACCTTAAATTAAAAATGTAAAAACTTTATAGGAACATCATTAGCATGTGTATATTTCCATCCTTACTAAATACAAGATAATTAAAAAATATCTTTTCTATCCTTTTTGTTATTTCTTTATTTTTATTGCTATATGGTATTGACGCAAAAATAGTCACAATATAAAATTGAACCCCCATTTTCATCTTCATCTATGGAGAATTATCTTAGCCCATACTTCCCCTAAGTCCATAGGGGAAGTCATCCCTTAGTATTACACATAGGCGATCTTAAATTCACCACTATACTAGATAACAATCCCATAGCACTTAACCATTATCTCAGCTCTTGAGCCATATGTATCATGTTATATCCCCATAAGTTGTTTTTTAGAAACCCATAAATCATGCCCTTATAAGAGGGTGAAGGATTTACCACTGCTATGGTATCTTCCCATAATTATCCCCCTCCTACTAGTTCTGACACCACTACTACACAACCCTTAGGCAACCCACCTTTGATGATGTTTTGTGATCCATCATTGGCCACCACTCAAACTTAGAATGTTACCACTCTTCAACCTATATCCACTCAACCTATTACCAAATCATTCAAATCTAAGTCATATTAGTGCCAACAAACCTTCCACCAATTCAAACTAGTGTACCCTTAAGTACCCAAATGTATCCATTACAATGGGCCCTTATAAGTCATCTACCTCAACAATATGTACCCTTGAACACCTATTACATAACACCTACACATGTTATAAAGTCTACATATATCCCTTTAAATCACCTTAGAATGTGGTGGCTTCTCAACCCATCATAACCACATCAATCAGTTATCCCTTATCTCAATATTTTTCCACATGACTAACTACGTACCAACTCCCAAAATTTTTTTTTTGGAAGAATCCCTCAACATAATGCCCAACCCAATCTCATGACCATGCTCATGAAAAATGTGGATAATTTAGAAGCATCTTTATTTTGGTAGAAGAACATGCTCAACTATAAACAAATTTGTAATGAGCCTATCAGGCCTTATCCTCCATAGTCAGAAATTTTTATGTTTATAAAATTCTAGAATAAGTAGGACCCACATAGCATCTTCAAGTGCTTTGACACAATAGCTAACTCATATCACATGATGATGCACTTCTTCTTATGACATTCCCTATGTTGTTAACTGGACCTACTCTCGATTGGTACAACTCAATTCCACAACATTCCCTCTTTTCATTTGGGCAAATAGCTCAAATATTCTTAGAACACTTTTATATCAATATAATAAGAAAAGTTACCATTACTGACCTCTATGCCATCCAACAGCTCAATGATAGATCTACCATGAACTTTAGGTCTAGATGGATAAGTCTAATCAATCAACTCATCTTTTCTCTACCATATCCCAAGTTAACCAAGTTGTTCATGTGGATGTGTGCTAAACACATTTCTTTGACATTATGGGTGTAGTATTTTAGAACTTTTGATGAGGCCTTTTCAATGGCCCATAAACTTGAAAATAGAGCCCTAGATTAATGGAAGGTTAATTACAAGATAAAAGCTTTAAATTTGAGCCCTCTAAAGGGACTACTAGTAAGAATAACAATAAAACCAAAGGGGTTGCCAATGATGTCATTGTAATGTTAGCACCACCACAAACTAAAAACAAATTTAAGCCCTCCACTCTATAGGAATAATATCAAAAGCCATTGACACACTTTCCCCTATGACAATCTACCCTTTTAATAGATTCCTATGTGTATATTTTAGATAAACCCTTAAAGACTTATTTGATCAAACTCCCTCTAGTAATACCTCTTGATGAGTCTCATCCTAAAGCTAGTTGGTTTAAGAAATTAATTTATTTAATTTTCACTATGTAATAGGACACGATGTTAGTAGATGTAAATATTTCAAAGGATTAATACAAAATCTTATAGATCAAGGGGAATTATAACTAGATAATCTTAATGCACATGTAAACCAATCTATAAATATATTTAGATAACCATTGCTCAATCATGCCTCCACATAAAATTTTATGCAATCTAAATCAAGATCCACATAAAAAAATGAGACTCACATAATTAGTACCATCCATGACCAACTTATGCCTAAATAAGTTGATAATACTCCAATCCTTGATCTCCTCGTATGAGACACTTTTGAGACATCCAAACCAAGTGAAGGAATCCAAAAAGAAACTTATAATTTCCTAGATCTCATTATTTGGGATCTGCTAGAAGAATCCGTGCATGAAATCAATCAAGAGCTAAAAGAGGAAAAGATTATTAAAGAGAATTTTTTCTTAGACATTCCTAAAAAATAATATATTGTTCCTCATACCATTTCAATACCTAAATCTAGCATACCCATTTCCACTAATCTATTACCTACTAAAGAAACTATTACGTTACCTTTTACTATCTCTAGATCAGCTTCCCCCATGGATAAGGAGGCACTAAACCATGGAGAGATCAATGGAAAATCCATAGATACCATAAACAAAAATCTAGAATCACTAAGGGGAAATTATTTACAACATCCTCTTATTAGGATTGAATTACTTGAAGAGGACATCCATGTAGCCACTGAATAGATATGAAAATGAAGGGCACCATTACCACCATATTTGAACAAAAACATCTATATTAGGGTTGTATCCTTCAGATAAACTAGAAGACACCATTATAAACCACTAAATCACATGTAAAATCATAATGAAATATTATCATTGTGGTCATGCTAATCCATAATCCATTAAACCCTTATTATCCATAGGGTTTAGGTGTTAAAACTTACCCTAAACACAAAGTACCTATAGTAGGGGCCATTAAAACAACTTGTTCAAGAGATCAAGGTTTGAGGTCATGTACATCTTCCCCACCAGTACCCTAGAGAATGAAAAAGTTGATTCAAGACTTATTGAAGGGTTATTATCTTAATATCCTCGATCAACTTATCTAGACCTCCTTAGTCACATTACCACTCATAATGCCTATCAATCCTCATATTTAAAAACTATTATGGTCTATAGAAAATAGGACATGTGCATACCATTGAATAATAGGGAATGAAACTAGAAATTGTAATACATTAAAGGTCAAAGTCTAAAATCTATTAGATAAAGAGGATATCTTAACATAACAATCAGATCATGCCCATCCCCTTAGAGTTGCATCCACCACAAGAAGTAACACATCAAAATAAGTTGTAAAGGAGGAAAAACCCTCTGATAGATCCCAACACTAATATCTCCATCTCGATATGGAAAATGTTGATAAAATAGTGAATTCCCCTCTATTCTACATAGTTTTAGTTCATATAGCCACATAATCCCAATCCCAGGGCCATAAGACCCACTATCATGAAAAAGCTAAAGTGACTATTGTTAAAGAAATGGCTCCTATCATAAATAGTCCAAAAACATGTACCCATAAATGTAAAATCTCTATTTTAGGAAATGAAAAAAATAATAATGCTTCAAAACTCATACAAATATATATTCTAAATGATTTACATCAACTTCAGGTCAAGATGTTCTTATACGAACTTTTCTAGAACTCTCTATAGTATCATGAAGCCATGATAAAAGCCTTGCGATGCATAGAGATAAAAGTTAACCAACCTCAATCATTGTCTTATTTCATTTCATCACTTCAAAACCCCTTATCCATAACATTTTTTGATTCATAAATACCACCCTTATAGCTAGATGATCAAGATCTTGCATTATTTATCACTTACCAGATAGATAAAACTAAAATTAAAATAGTCAAGATAGATAATGGCACTAGTATAAACACCATCTATTCTCATGCATTTAAACAATTGGATCTACATGAAATAGTGGTAGCCCAGTCACCCACCATTCTATGAGCCTTCAATGATAATGTTACCATTGTATTAGGAATGATATTCCTTTATATTTAGGTAGGTTTGTATATTACCCTAGATTATTCTATTTTATTGAATGACAATTTCAGTGCAACATTATCTTAGGACATCCGTGGATTCATGTTATGCATTAGTTTCCCTCTACATTGCATTGGTGAATTAAATTTGAACATGTGGGTATAATTGACAACATCTTAGCTAGCCCCCATCCTTTCAAAACTTATAAGATAACCTTTCAACCTAATGAGGTCTTAATTCCATTTCAAAATACTACCCCATACTCATCTAATGAAGCATCCACTAGCACAACAATGCCTATGTCTAGACCTTGTAAGGAGTTTATTTATTCTTCATTTAAATAACTTTCAATTAGAGAGTATCAGTTGATGACACTCAGTACCCTCCCTATGCCATAATAATATGGGCACCCTGATAAATAACCAACTTATTGTCTGAATTTGGGGGAAGTTATTCCCTTTGGCTCATCATCCCTCTATACCCATTTTATCTATGAGGGAATTGACCAAACTTCTTTAAGACATTATGAACAAACTCAATCTAAACAATTAACACCAAACTTTTCATTCCTCAATAAATACCATTTCATGGAGGCATACTTGTAATGGTGCACATGGAAAGGTTTAATCATGGGACATTAAGAACAAGTCTCTCTTGAGTTTGAATTGGGGGAGTTTTAGAAATCCAACAAAAAACACACTCTTGGCTTTAGAAAAAATCCTAAATCCTCCTCAAATATTACTCTCCATCCCATCCCTAAAGAAGATACACCACCTTCACCATCCACTACCCATTCTTCAACTGAAGTTGTCACATCCATTCTACCTAAATTTTTGTTTTTTAGTCAACACCATTACTGTATATCCTCTTATCTATAATCACGATGAAAAGATCCAAACTATTCCTCTATCCTACCCATAAATGAAAGTGTAATATTTTCCCACCATCACTATTCTTTAGTGCTAGGATGGTGAGTCTATATTAACTCATTTAGGTATCAAGAACTCCCATAAACATAAATACGTTCCATTATAAACTTCTAGTCTCTTAAATGAGGCCAACAATGATGTTAACATAGGGTCCCTTAAGATTCCACATATAGTTAAGGTCAGTAAATCCTTATATCCCTAGGAATTCCAAGATTTCACTACATTTATAAAGGATCACATTAAATCATTCACTTTGTCTTATAGTGATATACATGATATTGATACTATCATTGTCATATATAACATTATTACACTCCTTGATGCTAAGACTATCAAGCAAAAGCTATAAGAGATGCATCTTCACATTATGCTTTTGGTCAAAGAAGAGTTGGAATGCCTCCTATCTTTTAACTTTATCTAACCATTGTAATATATATGTAAGCTCCTAGGATTTATTTTCTTCATCCATGGGATAGAATTTGACCCTACAGAAATCAAATATATATTAGAAATACCATGTCCATGCAATCTAAAGTAACTTTAGAGTTTGTAAGGTAAATTCCAATCTATCCATCAATTTATCTCCTAGCTATTGATCATTTTCAACCATTTAATCACCTTTTAAGGAAGGATATCCATTTATTATAATTGTCTTGAGGCTTTCAATACTATTAATAACTACCTTCTCTCACCACCATTTCTCACTCGTCCAAAATAAGGACAACCAATATTATTATATATTTCTACTACTGACCATGACCTTAGAGCTATGTTAGCCCATCATGATGAGCAACACAAAGATTATCTAGTATACTATATCAATCATACACTTGTTGAATATGAAATGCATTATTCTTATAGAGAAAATTTATGACTAGCTTTGGTTTTTATCACTAGTAAGATGCAACATTATCTCTTCAGTTATAAGACCTACAATATCATGAACATTGATCCCCTAAAGTTTAAGCACCCCAAGACTTATCAGAATCAATGAATTTCCAAGTGGATTACGATTTTAGAACAATTTAATCTAGATTTTATCCATAAAATATTATTTAAAGGTCAAATTATTGTTGATTATCTTGTTGAGGCACCTCTTTCTGATAATCAACTAGTTAACTACGAATTCCCAGATGAATATATAGCCTCCACATCTCAACTAGATACACAATATCAAATGACACTTTTATTTCATAGATATAAATGTGAACACGGTGGGGGAGCTATAAATGTCTTAATTAATCCTAGGGGGACACCTATCTCTCTATCCTTTAAACACAATTTCAATTGCACTAATAATATGGAAAAGTATGAGGCTTTAATCATAGGTCTCTAAACCACCTTAGCTTTGGGTATTAAAATGCTCAATATCTATGGTGATTTTATAGCTTGTGGTTAATCAAATTAAGGTCATCTATTATTTTAAGAATGATAGTATTTATAATTATAAATTCTTAGTTGATCAATTGTTAGCCAGCCACCTTTAAGTTTTATGCTATTCAAGCCACTCCTCGATTAACTAATAAATTTGTATATACTATGGCTTCCCTGACCTCTTTTATCCCATATTAATCTTAGAATTCTATGTTATTTGTCCTCTTTCATAAGATCAGTCAATCTTCCTTTATTAAAACTAATCTTCCATTCATTCATAGTGTGGAGGAAGATCCATCATATCTCTAGTATTTACATATATTTGATTATTTATCTAAGGGGATTACTCTTCTAGATCTATATAGAAATGCTAGGCAATCCTTTTAGCATCATGTCACCCATTTTGTCATACTAAGGGGTGTCCTTTATAATCATGGTTTCAATGGCATTCTTCATCATTATCTCCAAAATCATGAGGCTACCCTCATTATCAAAGAATCTCATGATGGGTTATGTGGAGGAATCTTTAATGGCCGCACTATTGCTAAAAGAATATTAAGGTTGGGATATTATTGGCCTAATTTAAATTAAGAATATTGTGAATAAATTAATAAGTGCATCATGTGTTATTATCATGCAAACTTATCCCATTTCCCTATCCAATCATTATAGGTAGCACAATACTTTTCACCTTTCTCCCAGTGGGGGATTGGTCTTATAGGTCAAATCAATCCTAAATCATCCTAGCATCATGGGTTTATCATTAGCACCAATTATTATTTTACTAAGTGGGTCGAATATATCCCCCTTATCTTGACCAGAGTAGATGAAATTTTAGAATTTAGTACTTAACATATCATTTATCACTTTGACATCCCTCATAAGATCATCACAGATAAAAAAAAGTCTTTTAAAAATAAAAATGTTCAAGATCTGTTTGATTCTTTTATAATTAAGATTAACTTCTCCTCACCTTAATATCCTTAAGATAATGGATAGGTCTATACATCTAATAAAAATCTAGTTAAAATCGTAACCAAATTAATTAATGAAGCAGGCAAGAATTGGCACTTTCATGTTCCCTATGCCTTATGGGCTTATCAGACTAATATTTGAACCCCTACATGAGATATCCATTTATACCTGGTCTATGGTACTGAATCTATACTCCCTCTTGAGGTTAATATTCCTTTTGTTTGCATATCCATAAAAGATATCATTTCTAAGGATGACTTTCATCAGGAATGATTAGCCTAGATCGAACTCTTAGAAGAGAATTTCTCAGTTGCTCTTGACCATTTACATGTATCTCAGGAATAATTAAAATGTGCCTATATTAAATATTTAAAACAATGTCAATTTAACGTTGGCAACCTTCTCTTAAAATAAAATCAACATGTAACTAATGTGGAAAAAAGCAAAAGGAAAAAAATTGGTCCAAATTGGCTCAAACCATATATCATCACCCATAAATATAGATCTAGGGCATACCACTTAGCCTTTATTAATGGTAAAACATAATGGGATCCCATTAATGCATTATATTTTCATCCTTTTTACTATTAATAAATATTAATTACCATTGGTCTGCCTAGTTTAGTCTCTAGGTTTCATATCCTTATTACTCTTATACCAAAAAATGATATATAGAGGCATGAGGTTATTCGACAATATTACCCATTATTAACCTTAAATATTAATACCATGGATTTATTTATAGCATGATATAATTGGATATGTTTTGCCTATAATGGGAAGGATATCTAAATCATTATTCTTTGAAATAATTCCCTATCACTAATTCATTTTTGAGAATAAGTGTTTTATCTTGGATCTCAAAGCTTTGGGAAATTATCCTAGGATACATAAGGCCAATCCATAAAACAAAAATAGAATTTGGATAAAAAATTTAAAAGCAAAAAATCTATAAAAACAAAAGTAAAGCAATATGACTAGTCTGCTCCCTCAAAGGATAATTATGTAAATCCAAAAAAAATATAAACCTATACAAAATATAAAAATCACATACTAGTCCCTCGAAGGATAGCTATTTCGAAAAACATATCTTAAAATATAGACAACTCCCTCAAAGGATGTCTATCATGCATAAAATATCCCTAGAAAATTTCATGCATCGATTATATTTCTTTAATTTAGTAGACTTCTCATATTGATTAGTCTACATAGATTGGCACATAAGGATTTTAGAGCTAACCCTTAGTTATGGGTATGCAAGATGGAAACATCTTCTTTCTAGAACGTGTTTCTTATCACATCCTAAAATTAAGTCAATAAGAGCTTGAACTTCGTTTACCTAAATTTGTTAGGGTTCTTATTAGTAGTGGGTTAAGGATACTTATGCATCACTTTTAAGTGGTTTTCCTTGGGTCATGGTACTAGCCAATAAATGATCATTAAGACTTCTGTAAATAAATTAATTATAATTTTTTTTGAATATATTAACCAATATCCTAAAAATTAATAAATCTCTAAACATGTAAACTAGTAAGTTACAATTTGCATCCATCATAATCATAATCCATAACCATTTAATCATAATCCATAACCATTAAATCATACTCCATAAACATTAATCATGATCCATAAACATTAATTATTATCCATCATCATAAATCCAAGCCATAATTTACAACATTTTAAATCCATAATCCACACATAATATTTATAAATCGATAATCAAATAATGAAATATACATCCATAATCTATAACTAAGTCCATAAAAATACATAATCCATATAATTCATATCCATTTTAATCATAAAACATTAATCTATACATCAAAATCACATCCATGTCTGTAATTCATAGTCCATAAACAATCAATAATATAAGCGTGATCCATAAAACATTCGATAACATTTAAATCCATATTAAAATCATCTAATTATATCACCTAAAAAAATTTATTCATAGTAAACTAATCTAATACATAACATAAATCCATCACATGCAAAAACCTGTAAACCTTGATATCCATAAGCATATAAATCCATAATCCATAACAACAATCTATAACTATAAAAAACTATAACCTGTCACATAGTCCATAACTACCATAAAGGATAATAATCCATACCCATCCATAATAAATAAAAATAATCTATAGCTATAACAAATTATAATCCATCACATAATCCATAAATCCATAGATAATAACATAAATCTGTAACTAGGATATATATATATATATATATATATATATATATATATATATATATATATCAAAATATCTATATACATGTACATGACTCTCTAACCAATACAAGTGAATATATATACATATGGATCTACTGGATGAAATCTAATCTGCTCAGATGAATGATCGATAGATATCCACCCCCATATCCACCCTAATATCCATCCCTATCTCTCCTTCAAATGAGACACCCCATACTCACTATCCATGTGTGCATGATCTTGGAGGACCTACCCTATCTTGATATGTGGGTCACATAACATGGTGTCTCTATAAGTTAATCTATAATGATCTAATCATGGTATCTCATTTCTACCACTAGTTCTCTATACAACTCAATGTTAATAATCCCTACTAATCTCGTGCTCAGCCCCATCACCTCTCTAATAATATATATTAAGGACTCTCTCTCCTCCTCAAGGTGTCCCACTCCACCTTATACCTATCTCACTCCTCCACCACCATGTCATGCCTCAGCTATAAGGAGTCAAACCCCACTTATAATGTATATAGTCAATTCTACGCTATATTTCACTCTATCCATATAATAATTAGTTCCCTTTATGTTGTATCTAGCTATCCATATAGGTTGATACAATGATCCTTTAGTCTATCCCTAACCATGATAATCTCTCAAAAATATTTCTCCTTACCCTCTATCTCCTCATCTTCCCCAACCTCTCCCCAAACCACCTCATCCCCCATATCATCATCTATCTCCTCCTTTATCTCCTTAGAATCAACCTCTTCCTCTACCTCCTCCATCTCCTCATCCCCTCCTCCCTAACATGGATGTACCACCCTATCTTGTCATGATACCATGATTGACCCACCAAGATATATATGTGGGAGTGCAACCCACATCCTTCATGTCCTCATCTTCTATCACCTGCTCCTCTACTAGGACATCTCCTATCACTGGTCTAGGCAACTCCCACTCTATCTCATCCTACCTATATACATGTAGGTCCCAAGGTATATCCTACACCAATCTAAACTTCCATCACACTTGGCCAAAATTAAGGTACTCCAAGTAATATATCCACCTCCCATTCACCCAATTATCCCTCCATACCCCTGCTAGCTCTACCTCCACCCTAAGCCACTCAAGAAATTAGAGATAAGGTCTCCATATAATATTTGTATCTTTCAAACCCTATATAACACCCATATAATAATCCAATTCTCTAACAACTCCATTTATAAACCCCCATCACAGATTGGCCTTCCACTATAGGAAGGAATTGTTTTAATCTATCTCATACCACCATATCCATAGGGTACCAATGGTTCACACTATCCTAATGTGCTCATAAGATAAGAACTGTAAGATAACTCTCACATCTAAAACATAGCATCTAATGGTCCTCCACCCCTAGATCTCCCTATAAATATGTGATATTAAGATTGATTCCCATGAAAAAATGATGCAATGATCTAGCATGTCTATAAAAATAAAAATTAGGCTCCACAAAAATATCCCTCCCCCTGAATCTATGATTAGATAGCATGATATCGCTAGCATTATCATGGTAAATACACCTCTCCCTTGTAAGTCTACTCTATAAAGAGTCTCAAAATTAAATCCCATAGTAACAAAATTAATCCCCTCTACATCATCACCATATCGACATCTCAAAGCTTCTCCTCAACCCTTATCATCCATGGGTATTATTAGTGCTTCCTACTTCAGAAGTCATAAGATCTTATAGATGTCCTCCTTAGTGATATTCATCTCCTTGATCGATAGATTGAAGGTCCCGATCATGACATCCTACCACTCCACCAAAGCCATATAAAATCCCATGTCCTAATGGATGCATCGATAATGATGCACCCTCCCAAGCTTATGGCCTCTATATGGGTCTAGTTTTCATCACTCAGTTAAACTCATAATCTCTCTAGTAGGGATGAGACTTGATCTCAAAACCATAGTATCCATCATGTCTATCATAAATATCTCCTATAATCCTAAAAATATCATAAAAATTTCTAACTTATCCTAAATAATAACTCTATTCTAAGTCCTTAACATTTTTTTTGAATCAGAACTGATCCCTTATGGATCAACATCATTTTACATAGATCAGTGCCATTTCATGGAAATGATGTTAATTCCCTATGAATCATCACCGATTCACTAAGGAATGAGTTTTGATTATTCATCACCCAATGCTCATAACCCTAGCCTAACCCTATCCCCTAAAAATCCTAAAAATCATAAAATTTCAAAAATTTCAAAAAAATCCTAAAGTAATTGACCTACCTCATCTTGTGAGTG
Source organism: Torreya grandis (assembly GCA_037957365.1). Taxonomy (NCBI): domain Eukaryota; kingdom Viridiplantae; phylum Streptophyta; class Pinopsida; order Cupressales; family Taxaceae; genus Torreya; species Torreya grandis. The sequence continues at coordinate 241,640 of JARHVA010008201.1, read as the reverse complement.
TCATCAACATCATAATCTATTATATCTAGCCTCCATATCATTTCATTGCACTTACATCTTTTGATATCACAAGAATCATTTAGGTTTCTCAAATCTCAAATGATCCATTTTACACCTCAAAATTGCTTATATACCTAACTTTAGATTGACCCTTATCTATTTTGGATCATCATCATTTGGGTAGATCATCACTGATTCATTTTAGATCAACATCGATTGGACCCTTTTTACACTACATGTACTCTCACATAAAACCATCTTGTCTCTTTAGTTATTCCTGGTTCCTTGTTGCATCTACCTTATTATTTGACTGATACCATTTTAGGTTTGTGGATTTTGACCCCCTAATGATCCCATAGGTTGAATAATGCTTGTACTCTTTTGGGTATCTCCCCTTAGTGGGTCCCTAGAGTCTGTAATCCATTAAAAACATATATCAATAGGTAGTTCCCACACAATCATAGCACACCAGGTGATTTGGTCATACAAATGCTATCACTTGTTCTCTTATTCAACCTTCATTAAAGACCACCTATTTATATTTGTGGCATTTGATTATAGGATTTACCTTTGGGCATCTTTGCCTATATTACCTTACATATTGCTAGTGAAAAACATACACTTCATGTTATGTATCCACATTTATTAGTGCATATCTATTATTTATCCATCTCATCCATTATTCCATTTTTCAAACTTGTTAAACACTCCTTATCCTTTTTTTCTCTTAGATTTAGGGGGCTACCTCCTCACATAAACATGGGGTAGTGGACTTTTCATAGATTTTATCTTATGGCACATATTTTATATCTCTCCATAGAGAGGGGAAAATGTAGAGAATATAATTTTGTACCCTAGGGATGATTAATTAGGTGTCATAGGTCCTATTTATTTAAATTCACTAAATAAAACCTATCCTAAGGTTTAGATTATTTACCATTTACTAGCTCAGTAATAGCCTTTACTTTTCCCTTTTCACCCCTCCCAACCTCCTAATCCATTTATAACCTAGGAATATAACCCATAACCACTTTACCCTTGTGTGGATTCGTTACCATCAAATCCACCCATTTCTAAGCTATTCTAACCCACAGTTGAAATAAAGGCATAATTTTGGGTGAATCATCATCGATTCTCTAGATCAACATTGATCCATAAATACTCATCCTACTTTTATATTTACGGCCATAAAACTTGGATCCTCAAATTTCTATTAGATTTTATAGATATTTTTTTGATGTTCCTAATGAAAATATGCTAGATTTTCATTATGTTTAATTATATCCTTTGTGTAACCCAAGAAACTGCCTGCACTTATGGAAGAATTTCATTCCTCTCATAAGCCGATTGAAGGTAAGTTTTATATTCTATTTTATCATTATCTAATTAATTAGTATTCTATTATCTATTTATTTAATAATAAAAATATTATTAGCATCCTTATCTATCCATTTATCAACCTATGTTAGCAAATTTGTCTCATCTGATTCTCTACTTTATTAAACATGACCATAGATAGATTTGATGTCGATTTATTTTAAATCAACACTGATTCTTTTAATTGACATTGATCCTATCAATATTGGCATCGATCTATTGTGTTTAAATCATAGAATCTAAGACCTTAATCATTAGTCTCTATTTTCAATCCTTTTTTTATTGTTATTTTTTAAACATGGCCTTTTGCTTGTAGATGGCTCTACCTAGATTAGTTCATGATGTAACCAATATCATCGATTTCCCCATAGTTTCCAAACCTTTATTTGTAGATCACATAAACATAACATTTTAGATATCCCTCTATGTAATCATTTATTCACTCTCTCATGAAGCCACTGAAGAATAATTAGTTGTTATCCAAGATTTTGTAGACTTTGTTTCTACTTATTGGGAGGAATATTTCATTTAAATTGATATCTTATTCGAGGACTAAGTCTTAATCAACATTATAGTCATATCATTTATCTATTTATAATTTCATATGCTTTTTATTCACTTAATTACATAAATAGTGGATTGACATCCTTCTAAGGAAGTGTACCACTTACTAGAATGATCTTTGATTAGGTAATCCACCCATCTCTTTTATTAATCTATTTTTGTCAAGTATTTACATGTGTGTGGGTTTTCCTTCCAAGCCAAAAATGATCTCTCACTATTGTTTGATTCAAAGTGGTACACAACATCTTTCGATCCACAAGAATTCCCCATAAACCTTATTTTATTTTGATTTTTTATAAAGTAATATTTTAATTTAAAATAAAACAAACTTCTACTTAAACAAGTATATTTTAATTTTAAATATAGAAAACCCTACAAAAAATAAGAAAAAATACATATTGAAAAAATAATTATTTTAATTTTAATTGTTGCTTTAAGAAAAATAATAAAATTAAAAAGTCATGAATTTTAAGGTATATCCTAAAATAAAAATAAAAATCACATGAAATTTTAACATGTTATCTATAATGCAAATCCTAACCAAACTACAAGAAGTTATAAAAACTTATGTTATAAATTAAAAGTTATAAATGTTTTAACAGTCGTGAGTTTTTTAGAAAAAACTAAATTAGATTTGGGAAAAGAAAAATAATAAAAAAAGAGAAAAAAATTATATAAAAAACAACCTAAAACCTACATAGTAATAAATATAAAGTTAAATAATCCATTAAAATAAATTTAAAAAAAATGATAAGATGAAAATATTTGGGAAAGGTCTCATTGTGTGTGCCCTAATGTAAGTGGAAAATAGGTAAGTTCACGTAGTTATATGAACATTCCATGGACATTTATCCTAATTTGTATGCATTATATAGACCTAGGCTGAGCAAGACAGAACCATAATATGTACACATTATATTAACATGAAAAAAAATTCCTAAACCTTTAGAAATTATCATTCCCACTCATTATGTTGTTTATTTTGGGCTTCTCTATCCTAAACCATGTTTTTTTGTGCTTGGAAGAGGATAAAACATGCTACAATCGCTAATTACCTTGATGAATCAAAAATGCACCAAAAAAGAGAAGTAAGAAATCAAAAACCAAAAATATTAATATTATATTTTAGTAATTTTTTTAATTTTCATTATTTTATTATTAAAACCAATTTTTAAAAAATCCCATTAAGCTGCAAGAGAAGAACCTACTAAACCTCATCCTAACCCTCCTAACCCTTTGCTCAACCCTCTTAACCCCATTATATCTCCCACATTTACACAATACCCCTCACGTATTCAAGTGTATTTGGTTGCAAATATAATGAAAACTAAAATTGAAATTTAAGAAAAAATAGGAGATTGAGGGTCCCCACTTTGGAAAACACAGACCACACCTATTTGGCCAATACCTCAAATTTAACATTAGGTCAAGTTGATATGATAATGAGTAGAGTCAATAGATTGATATCATATAGGGATATATGTTGGGCTTATTATGCTAATAAATTGTTAGCACATGAGGTGAAGCACAAACACATATAAAAATACCTAATTTATTCATTATTCATTGATCCAATAACCAATGACCCCTTTTCACTATCCAAAAAATACAATCATGATCCACCCATCCAAATTTGATTAAAAATAGTTTTTGTGATTGATGATCGATGGTGGTTTATTACCAGCTATGTAAAAACCACAATGTACCTTTGTATTTTTTTAGGAAACTCTATTGAAATTTTATTCTCAATAATATTCCAAACTATTTTGACTACTCATAGTTTAAGGGTTGAGGAAAATATTTTGCACAAGATACAATAGGTGTACATCATGTGCCTATTCAACCAAAAAGGGTTCCTATGCATAAGCCTATTTAGTTTGAGATTCCCTCTATGGCGAAAGAGGTTTAGGATACTGACACTTTGTATGAAATTAGTGTAATTATTGACACACTCATTCACCATATGAGTAAGCTTCCTAGGATTAATGATAGAGATACTTCACCTAGTGTACATACTCAACCTCACCATTAAATATGTTGTGGTGTTATATGTACTAGACCTTATAATGATGATGGTATGGGTTTTAATGGTTTAAATTATATGATTTTGAGCTATGATTTTTTGACATTTACATTTAGTGTGTACATGTTAGTCACTACACATATGTAGTATATTTTATATTTGACACGTTAAAAGTTAGTTATATTTGTATTTAAAATTTAATAATTATTATGGATAACTTTAATAATATATATATACATATATATATATATATATATACATATATATATATATATACATATATATATATACATATATATACATATATACATATATATACATATATATATATATATATATATGTATATATACATATATATATATATATATAGACATATATATATATATATACATATATATATATATATACATATATATATATATATACATATATACATATATATATACATATATACATATATATATATGTATATATATATATACACACACACACACACACACATATATATATATATACATATATATATATATATACATATATATACATATATATATATACATATATATATACATATATATATATATATACATATATATATATATATATACATATATATACACATATATATATATATATATACATATATATACATATATATATATACATATATATACATATATATACATATATATATATATACATATATATACATATATATATATATATATATGAAGATATGATGCCATCATCTTCATGGTATACAATTATATTTTTGGGCTAGCTCATGCTTACATATGCACAACTAGTTTTTCAGCCATCTACGATTGCATCTATTGATGTTACTATGCCAATTTTGAATTATATAGAAGTAATTTTGAGTTAATATTATACTATGTGTACATGTTTTGTTTTATTAAAGGAGATAAATGTGTCATATAAGTTGAATACTTTCTATAAACCTAAGTGAGGTTGTTTTTTTAGTAGATGACAATAATGGTGACTCCTCTACTTCTATGCGTTGAAATAGACACATGCATTATTGATTTAATATCAATCGTATAAAATCTTGTCAAGGTATAAATTATAATTATAAATTGTAAATATATATTTATTTTAATATTTTTACTAGATAATTGAGAAAATATAACTTATGTGAATGTATTGTGTATGTAGGGTTGTTTAATGACATCTATTAGTCATATTTATATGATTAATAGGGGAAATTATCATGTTTTGTCCCCATTTCACACACTTTTTCATTCATAGTGACCTATCACTAACCCTATGAAGCATCAAACATAGATTGATCCTGACCATGAGATTATAGTAGGTGCATGTCTATATAATTTTTGTATTCTAGTTTAAAATTAATTTTTGAACTTATTTGCATGTATAATATTTAAATTTTTGAATAATATTTATATTTAAATATATTCATATAAATATGATATATTATCATATAAGAAGTCATATTCTGAACTTGGAGGAATCCAAGGCATGATATTAAGGATCTCCATTTACAAGTAAGGCATGCCTGGGAGAGTCTTTTTTGAGGAAGGCAAAGTGAGGGAGACTATTTGATGAGTAGGATTCATTATATGATGTACATTTTTTCATTCCTATATGGAAATTAAAACATTTTTTTATTTTATACATATTTTAGATTCACTTAACCTTATATTATGTGGTTAGATGATGTCTTTTTTTGTAAGCCTATATGGGAATCTATGCTTTATTGGCATTTTATACCTGATTAGAATTCACATAACAATATATTTTTATCCCTTCATGGATTTAATGTATACATATATTTTTTCACATTTTGTGGTGATCATAATTTCATATACACTTTCATTTACATTATTAATAAAAAACATATTTTGATGGTTGTACAATGTATGACCATACTTAGATATAATTTCCTTTAATATTTCCTTCAAGTTATTTATTAAAACTAACTTAAAATATTTAAATATCTATTTTAATTAAAAATATATGTGAAAAAATAATATAGTGTTTGAGATAGAGTAATATATTACTATGAATGCCTCTCATGACTTGGATACACCATTTGGGCTACACCATTTATTCATATTTTAATGTGGATACCTATGCTAAACTGATTTAATAAAATTTGGAACTTCATATTCAAATTTTTTATTCATTTAATTTATATGCATACCAAATTTATATTATTATTACAATTGAAACAAAAAATGGAATACTCATCCCTTTCATACCTTCTTCACATGCCCTTATACATTTCACTTGTGCAAGTTTGATGAAGTGGTTATGTTTTACCTCCTCCTTTGGGATATTTTCTCTTTGGAGATGATTTGCATTAATTTTTTATGAGTTTGAATTTATTTAAAGTTTTTCCTCTTTTTTGAGTCAAATTTAATTCACCCATGTCATCATGAATTTATTTTTTGTTGTCTCCTTCTCCATAAAGTTGTTTCCCCTCTTTCAGAGACTCTTCTTTACCACATTGAAGTAGTGCATGTTTGTAATTTTCATGTCTCCTAAGGCCTTGAGTTATTTTTATTTTACATCTATTTTTTTTCAATTCATAATTTTTTTTATATCCCTCTCCATTGCACTCATCTTCTCCATTCATTCTCTTCGCATCATATATTTATTCGATTGTTTAAGAGCACAAAAACACTAACTATTATTCTCAAAGTTGAAGAGACAATTAGAGAATTATAATTATGATTCATCATGGGTATAAAATGGTTATTGTAACACATTTTAGGTGGAATATAACATTAAATACTAGGTTATTAACTGTCCATCATGTTAGTTCGAGAGATACATCACCCATTCCAGCCTCAAGAATGCCCTTCTCAATATAGTAAAACTGTAGTTTTTAACCTAGATTCATGCATGCATTAATAGAAATTAATAATTAATTTGTATGAAATATAATATATAACATCAAATATCAGGTTAATTTCCTCCCATCATGTTTATTCAAGAGACACACCACCCATACTAGCCTCAAGAATGCCCTACCCAATACAATAAAAATGTAATTTTTAGCCTAAATTCACGCATGGATAAAAATGTCATAATAAATTTAGTTGAAATATAATAAACCTAAAATGTGTATTTAATCTATATAATTTCACCCCATTTCATATTTATTTAACCTCATACAAAATCTATGGCACAAATTATAGTAACAAGTCCTAAAATGTAACTTTTTTGCAGTGAAGAGGAAAGTTCTTCACCTCTACCTATCACTTCCACTTATTTGACCTCTAGGTGAAAATACATGAAGTAAATAACATATATATATGAAAATTACACATGATACCATGACATCAACATCTAAATTCACCTCGAAGCATGTTTTCACTAATGTTCAGGAGCCCATAAAAACTAACAATAAATGTTGTCAAAATTGAAGTGATAGTTGCATAAATCTACCTTTAGAGATTTGTTGATTGAAAATATAAATTATAAAAAATATTAGGTGGTGTATAGTGTATATTACCAATATATTTCACTCCCATCACACTAGTTGAGAGACCCACTACCCATTTTGGCCTCAAGATCACCTTTCCCAATATACGAAAATTACAATTTTTTAGCGTAACTTTACTCTTGAATAGAAACATAAATTTTAAGTATTTTTTATGAAAAAATATAAGACTCCCATTCATTTTGAATATTTATAATTAAATACTGTATCATATTTATAGAAACTTCAAGACCATTTTATGGCATAAGTTGCAGTAATGGGTCTTGAAATGCAATGTTTTTACAGTGAAGAGACAAATTTTTATCCTCTATCTGGAATGTCTGCCTCTAAGACATATGTGAAAATTCATCACTTAAATAACATATAAATATTAATTTTTCATTTAATTCCATTACCTTTACATCCAAATCAACCTAGAAGCATGTTTTCACTATTGTTTAGGAGCGTGGAAACACTTACAATAAATTTTGTCAAAGTTGAAGTGATAGTTGAAGAAATATACCTTTAGTGATGAGTGAATCAAAATTTATGATACCAAAACATATATGTTTTAATATATTTTCAAATAAAAATTTATTTTCCTCACATCATGCTTGGTTGAGTGACACACCACCTATTCTAACCATAAGAATACACTCCCCAATACAAGAAAAATATAATTTTTAGCCTAACCTTAGTCATGCATAAAATATAAATTGTAAGTCAATTGTATTTAAAGAAATAAACATCACATGAATGTTTAATACCTATAATTTTAAATTATATCATTTATATGGAAACTTCAATATCAATTTGTGGCACAATTTTAAGTAATAGGTCTTGAAATGCAATCTTTTTTCTTGTGAATACATAAGTTCTTGAGCTCCAAATTGTATTTCTAATTTGAGACCTTCATATGTAAATAAATAAATTAAATCACATGTAAGTATGTAAATTAGACATGTTCCTATAACATTTACATCTAAATCTATCCATAAGGATGTTTTCGCTATCATTTAGGATCATGAAAATACTGATAATAAATGTTGTCAATGCTGAAGTGGTAGTTGGAAAAATCTATCTACAGTGTTTCATGGATTGAAATAGGAAATACTAACACATTTAGGATTGTTTATAATTTCAATTACCAATTTTTTTTCCTCCCATCACTCTTGGTTGAGAGACCCACCACCCATTTTGACCTCAATAACACCCATACTAATACAAAAAAAATGTAATTTTTTAGCCTAACTTTAGGCATGTGTTAACAAAAAATAGTAAGTCATTTCGATGAATTGAAAGAAACCTCACTACATGTAATTTACCTATAATTTAAAACTAGAGAGCATAAATGTAACTTTATATACCAATTCGTGGCATAAGTTGAAGTGGTGGACCCTAAAATGCAGCTTTTTGCAGTGAAGAGATAAGTTTTTGAGCTCTAATTCACATTTCCACCTCTAAGACTGCTAATTGAAAATACATAAATATAATCACATATAGATAGTTAGATTACACTTTATACCATGACCTAAATGTAAAAATACAACTAAATACATGTTTTCACTACTATTCATGAGTGTGGAAACTTGAAGAATAAATGTTATTAAAGTTGAAGATACAATTGTATAACTCCACCTTTGGTGCTTTTGGGTTTGAAACTAACATTTCCCAAATGTCTAGGTGGTAGATAACATCCATTACTAGGTTATTTTCCTCTCATAATTTTCAATTACGATATTGACTATACATTCCAACCTCGAGAACACCCTTACCAATACAGGAGTATTGTATTTTTTGGCCTAACTTTGGACAAAAAAATAATAATAAGTAATTTTATGAATTAAAAAAAACCCTCATGAGCATGTTTAATAAGTCTAAGATCACCCTAGATAATTTTTATGGAAACTTAGTGATGAATTTGTGAAGCAAGTTATAGTAGTGGGTCCTAAAATTTAACTTTTTTGTAGTGAAGGGACAAGTTTTTGTCGTTTAATTGGTAATTATATCTCTAAAACCTCTACATTAAATTATATAGATTTGAACACATCTTTACAAGCAAATTATACATGATCCCATGACCATGACCTCTAAATATAACTGAATGCATGTTTTCACTATTATTCAGTAGAAAATAAAAACACTAACAACAAATGTTGTCAAAGTTGAAGTTGTAGTTGTAGTACTTTTCCTCTAGTGATTTATGTCTAAAAATTGAAATTTCCAACAATTTTTTGATGGAGGATAACATCCTAGATAATATTCTTGGCCTCTGATCATTCTTGATCAAGAGAACCACTACCCATTCCCATCTCAAGAATGCCCTTTTGGTAATAACTTAATACATATATTAATCTTATCTTAGCTTAAATAATAAGAAATTCAATACTAACAATGTAAACCATGTCAACTTGGAAGCTTACTTAGTATAAATAACCTTAAAAGAAATCCTAGTAAGTAATTAAAAAGGAAATTTAGATGTACTACCTAAAAAATAAATAAAATTTTATAAAATTAAATACATATATAGTTCACAAGTTAAAATACCTTAGAATTTTAATCCAACCAACCACTAGGATCTACTCTAATATTTATGATAATAAGAATAACTTCATGTTCTGACTTACAAATTTTAATAGATTATTGTTTAATGGCATTCCATGATATTTGACCAATTTGATATTTTTTGTAAGAAAAAAAATTAAATATGTAGTATCTTCCTATGTGTTTCAAATCATTAAAAGAACCATACGTATGAAGTTTTTATAGGATATTATTGAAGCCATGTTTGAGAGACTCCCACAAACCCAATGGGATAGTCATGTTTTCTCATGTATGACTGGGCAATTCAATTTTTTATTTTCCTCTACACACTAACATAAGTACTAATTTATTTCATCTCCATTATGCTCATAAATAATAACTATAAAAACATGCCCTATATTACAAAAATAAAAATTTTAATTATATCGTGAAGATAGATAATGAAGATAAATAGTACACACTAAATAATCATCTACCTAGTTGCACTAGATCAAATACATGGTCAAAGTCATGTGATAATGTCATATATATAGGTTTTCATGTTGGTAAAAATTTATATGTGTTTATTGGAATTAAATTTATATAGCTCCATTCATCCACCAAATATTTTCACTCACACTCATTCCAAATCGAGTCCATGCATGAATAACATAATCATGGCAAGTGTCTCATATGATTAGCTAAAGAACCTGCATTTAATATCTGAAATGAGTAGATCTCACTTGATGCCATTATATTCTTAGAATCCTCATACTTTACCAATTATTATTACTTAATTAGTTATAAATTTACACAAACAATAGAATGCCATTTCACATCATGGTATATTTTCTCATTACAACAATTAACAATGGTTTCTACATCAATCAAAATAATGCCATATTCAAACTTCAATTCCTCTGTTTAAATGGATTTTTTTATACATTCTCCAACACCATCATGTTTCCCTTTTCCATGGCTAGCCTTAGTGAAACTCCATATATGTAATATGATAGTGGTAACGTGCATCTTGATCAACTAGTAATAAATTCATGAATTATTGAGTTAGAATGTGGAATCATCAAACCAAATGTAATGCTAATTATAATTAATGTTTTTCTTAGTCAAATATCCATATAAAATATCAATAAAAGCTTTCATGTATTCTATACAACGTGATTATTCATAATTGACATTCAAAGGGTACTTAATACTTTTTTTTATCTTTCTCTATATTATCAGGTACATGTATGAGTGATATATGCATGAATATAGCAACATGTATTGAGTTGTGCTACTATGAAAGAACTTCCACTTGTGATTTTAATGTGTAATTATCATCAAATTATAATATTGAAGGAATAGAACCATGTGGGAATATGTCCTTGCTTAGATTTAAATTTTCATCCAACCATATATCCCTATGTTTGTGTGCCTTACACACTCATAAAAAGTTTCTTCCTTTAATTTGACCATAAATTTTGAAATCGATATCTATTTTGTAGAATGCTTACACCTTTTATATTCTTTACCATCTTTTAATTGGTAATTCATACATTTATATTTTCACAAACCAAATAATTATTTCCTAATTGCACTTGTACTCTCCTAATGGATATATTTTTTAAATTTTGGCAATCCACCTTAAATGTTATAATTTATATCAAAATATACTTTGTTATAAATCAACTATCCATCTTGTATTTCACAAAAAATAGTTGGGAAAAATTCCCTGGTTGATTTTGGTGAAATTTCAATGCCACACACCTATAAAATGTTTTTATTATGCAAAATACAATGTATATGGAAAAAAACTTTATAGTGCATTGAAAATTCAATATGTCTCCTAGAATAAAAAGTGGTGCGTGTGTGGTTTATTTTTACATAAAATGGTTTGGCCATATCATTAATTGATTTAACAACATGTTGACTAATAGATATTTGTGGATATTTTTCAAAAAAACCTAGAGTAAAATTATGTTTGGGTCATATCCAATAAATAATTTATATATAGTTTATGGTTATGAGAAATAACTCTTATTTTCACTACATCTCTTGTATTGGATGAAACTCTTGTATTGTCTTTCCAAAATTGTGCAAGTAAATCTTTGTGAGCATTAGCTATAGCCTGTCATTTCATGGAAATGTACCATATAATTCCTTAGAGCTCATTGGTACTAGAATCATTAAGTCTTTAGCATATTGTAATCATTTTCATTAATAGTTTTATATTTATGTCAAGTGTTTAGGTAGTTTTTGAAATCAATCATTTTTTCCATGTTATACCACTTATTGTACAATTTATAAATATATACCAGGCAATGTTACAATCTTTGTTATGTCATTTTAGGCCCATTATATGATATGCATCATTTATATATTAAATAATTTATCTGTTTTCATAATCCATGTTATATTTTATTAGTCATAGCCTGTACATTGTAGGTCTCGTCTTAATCAATTTCATCAATGAAACAAACAATTGAAATTCATAACTATCAAAACCTAATTTATCAAAGAAATTATCCCAATTTTTTTTGTCTGGTCTTCTTGAATGGAGGTCAATCATTCCATTATGTATTGTTTTCAAAATATTTTCATTAACTTCGATTAATTACTTTCCTTTTCCATGCATAATCCTTTCAAGTGTTATTAATGGTGGAACTTGTTGAGAGAGTGTTTTAAAATCATTATGTTCACTACTAGTTTCTTCATTGTTTCTTTCATTCTTTAGTATTTCCATGGAATTTTATTCATTTATACTTACATCATTATGTGTTTCCATGAATTTTTCCTCATTATTTGGTGGTAAATCATCAGGCATATATTCACTATAAAAAAAATAAAAAAACATTATAGTTTCAATGTGAACTTGTAACATAATTTAGAATTTTTGGTAAGCATTAGTCATCATTATTCAATTAATTAATGTCAATTTCATTTTTATCTATAAAATTTGGTTTATTTTATCATTCATATAACATTTGGTTTATTTGAATTCCTATATTTTATTTTATCTTAACTCTTGTAATTAATATAATGTTTTGTGTCTTAACTACTTCCTCTTCCTTGAATGAGAATCATCACCCATGACCAGACAAAGAATAATTTGATTCTTTTTTATGGTGTGGTCCTAAAGAATAATTTTATTCCTTTTTTATTCAATTTTTAAAGCACATAATGATGTAGAGAATGTAAGTGGGGTTCGAATTCTTGAAAAACACTAAAAATTGTTGGAAAAAGACTTTTTATCTATTATGATAGTAACACATATACACTATGACATGTACACATTATAACACATATATGTTATTTATTTTATATATATAGTCATATAGTCATATATCATATTTATATGATATATGATTATATTATTTGATGCAATCCTATGTTATATTATCATGTGATGAAATCCAAACTATGAAATATTACTATTTCATGAAATATTATAAAATTACCTCCATATTTTCATTTGTGATGCAATTATAGCTTTGATTAAACCATATGCTTCATCCTCTACAATCTATTAATCATTAATTAAGGTTCATGAATCTTAATTTATCCTAAATTACATCTCTAATTTTACCAATTAACTAATTGGATCAATTCATTCATAATCTATCCCCAATTACACCCATTGACTAATTAGATCAATTCATGACTAAAATGACCCAGAATCATGTCTCTAATTACACCAAAAAATTAATTGTATCAATTCATGACTAAATTAACCACAAATAACATTCCACTCTTATCTAGTTGGGTTGAATACATTTAAACTTGCCCCAATTTCCTTCATGATTAAATTGGTGGACTATTTAATTTATTTTCATATGAATTTAGGGTCTATTTATGCACAAATTACATCCTATATATTCAAAATTAGGTTCATGGGATTACATTTTATCTAAATTACATCAATTAATTGTAACCCTAAACCATAAAAGTTGAACCATGATACATAGTTTATTTTCATGGGGTTCAATATGGTCCAAATCACCTAAAATTAAATCAATTGAGTAATTGCATAAGTTCATGACCTAATCAAAACTAATTTATCCCCAAATAATGTCCTACTCTTGTAATTATGTTGAAGGGGCTCAAATTGTCCCAATTTGCTTCATGATTAAATAGGTGGACTATTTGTTTTAGAGTGAAATGATAGTGTGGTTTATTATTCCCCAAATTACATCTTATATAGTCAAAAAAAAGGTTCATATGGTTTAATTTCATCCAATTTGCATCATTATTTGTAATAATTTATGAATTGGATCAATATGTGAGGAAATATGAGCTAATTTATAGCCTTTAGGTTTACTATATTAATATTGGTCCCAATTAGTTATGTATTTATATTTGTGATACATTTAAAGGTTGAGTAAGCCATATGTTGTATCCTATACAATCAGTTGGGCCATATTTTATATTCGCACAGCTCAAACTTACCCAAATCAAATCTCTAATTGAACCAAATGATTAATTGGATCAATTTATGACTAATTTAGCACCAAATCATGGCCTCCTCTTATAGTTAGGTTGAACTTGGGCTCAAATTGACCCCAATTTTATTTTTGATTTAATTAATGGATTATTTTATTTTATTTATAAATATATTGGGCTTGATTGACTCCAAAATTACATCTTATATAGTCAAAAGTATGTACATGAGGTTTAATTTCATCCAACTTGCATCAAGTAATTGTAAACCCAAACTACAAACCATAATTTAGGTCCACAAGGATTAATTTGGACCAAACCATGTATGTAATTACACCAAATGACTATTTGGATTAATTAATGATAAAATGAAAGATAATTTATCCCAAAATCATGTCAAGCTCTTGTAATTAGGTTGAAAGGGCTCAAATTTAACTCAATTACCATCTTGATTGAATGAATTGACTATTTGGTTCATTATATGATGACATTAGGGTCAATTTTACTCCAAATAACATCATATATATATATATATATATATATATATATATATATATATATATATATATATATATATATATATATATAACATCATATATATATATATATATATATATATATATATATATATATATATATATATATATATATATATATATTTCAAACTACTTTTGAATGTGTCTCGGATTTTCTAGAATCGTGTCATTGATTACACCATGTAACTAATTATATCATTTTATGATGAAATCAATGCCAATTTTTCCTTAAATCATATTTTATAGTTGAAATTAGGTTTGATGGGATCATATTGACCATAATTTCCTATATAATTGAACTAATTGACTATTCCATTCATTACATGATAGCATTAGAATTTATTGAGCCTCAAAACAATCTTTTACATGTTAAACTTGCATCTGTCAGTGAATGAAATTTTTCTTTGCTTCATTCTATGACTAAATTTAATTTTATTAATGCCCAAATCACTTTTTATAATCAAAATTAGGGGTAAGTGAAAAATGTTGGTGGGCATAAAATGGCCTATATGTGGACATTATTTTCCTAAAATTTCATAAATCTATAATTCTATAGATAATTTGAGATGGCTACACTAAAAATTTGAAGATGGTATAAGGACATGAATTGTAGCATTTTTTTGTCTATTTTCCAAAACACTATCTTTTTAAAAAAATGGTTAAGTATAACTATGTCAAAAATATAAAACTTGAAGATGAACTCCTATTTTTTTAAAGGAAAAAGACTAAATTGAAAGTTATGTGGGCCCTCATTTTTTTTATCATTGTTTAATATTATTTGAAACCCTTTAGTGAATATTTAGATAAGATGTTATAGCTCGTGACCTATTTTTTAATTTTAAATGGATATATTTTTTATTAATTTTATAAGTGAAGAGATATTTAAAATGTATATAAAAATAGATAGTGAGCCATGGGACCTCCCTAACTAATTTTTTAATAATGAATTTTTTAAAATGTGTGTAGAATTAGGCCTATTTTTTGACTGTATAATTTGTTTTGCACTTGGATGGATGAAAATTAAACTACTTAAACACATATAGGCATGTATATTTTTGGCATGGATTTGTCTAAAAAATTTATAGTTAGAAATCAACATAGCTTAAAATCCTAAAATAGTAAAAAAAATTATAAAATCCATATCTTTGAAAATAGGATATTGTGCTCATCATCTTGTCAATAAGTTTTTAAATTTTGTTTTTTAAATTCATAGTGTATTTGGTGATGGAATTTTCTTTTTTAATTTTTTTAATCAAAACTCTTAGAATCAGTTGTGAGTTGATAGTTACAAGCCTTTGGCTCAGGAATCCAATCCATTTTTGGGGAAAGAGGCTTGGTTTTTTAATTAGAATTTCAATAACATGTATATTTTATACCTTGTATGAACTATAGTGTGTATACATTAGTGTGGAATTGCACCCAAAACCACAAAAAGAGACATTTATTTGTGTTTTGGGTACACATTAATATGAACACATATGTGTTCCTATTACTTTACACCTAAAAACAAAAAAATATCTATATTAATGTCATATTTCATTAAAGTTCATTTTTTCTTAATTTTCATATATAAAAAAATAAATTATAATCTTAAATTTATATTATCACATTTTATTCCTTATTGTTTAAATTCATTTTAGTAAACATAAGAAATTAGGGTCATCCTACATCTGATAGAGTTGGTCTCACAATTACATGCCTTACAACATGGAATATAGTTTTTTAATATCTAAATGGTAAGTACTTAGGAGTTTTAGGGGTTTTAATATTGACCTTAGGAAGTTAAAGGAATAAATTTTGTAATTGATATCCAGTTTGGGTGAACATATAGTCATTTTTTTAGGTTTTTCTACCTTCTAGATTGATTACTAGCATTTCTAGGAGATATAGGTTTGTAAAAATTAAAGTTTTAAAACCACTCACTTGAATTCAAGATAAATTGGTGTGATTGTAGAAACATAGGCCATATTAATGACCTACACACATCAAATGATCACTTTATGTTAATTTCACTTAATCATCATCCCTACCTTGTCCCTAATCCTTCCTTAATTGACCTTAAATGTCTCTGATCATATCTAATCACTCCTTTATTATCACTAAGCAATACTTCATTGACCATCACCATCCCTAATCAATCCCTAATCATCCATCATAATCCTTAATCGATCATTCATCATCCCTAATCATCCCTAATCAATCCCTTATTTATCCTTACCATCCCTCATTACTCCATCATTGACCTTCACCATCCCTCATCATCTAGGATAATCACTCCCTCTTCATATAATTTAAGTAAGACTCTTATACATTTACTCATGTAGGTATTCAAGGTTTATTTTAGGATTTTTATCCTTTCTTAATTATTTCATTCCACATATTTATCTCCTTATACTAACATGAGGTTCTTGTACTTTGAATTTTATGACTCAATCAATAAAAATCATTTATTATTTTTAAGTATACCACATTTTCATGATACAATAAGCATGATATTTTTTTAGGGATTCTATTTTTATTATAGTATTAACCTTTATTTGTTATACTCTTTGCTATAGTTCAATCCCCTTTTAATACTACTATATTATTGAACACCTAATGATCCTAATTTCACTTATTTACCTTCCTATTTAAAATCTTCATCAAAACATTGATCCATGTCCATAGTATCTTAAATCTTGTAGACAACATTGAGTCCTTTCATATCAAACCTTATTCATTAGGTATGTCACCCATTATATAAAATATTTTACTCAATACTAGATTTTGATTTCCAAAATAGGATTATTGGTATTTGGTTTGAAATAATATAAGCTAGCACATAATCTTCTTCCATTTTGTATACTTAATTCTCACCAAAATGAAACAAAATAGGCTTTCTAGCCCTCTCACTTGGTTATGATCTATTGTTTAAGGGGTTATGGATCCAAAATAATGTTGAAGGTCATAAAAATGACTTCATGAATTCATTTTCACATTAAACATGACAAGGAACACATTATCTAGTCTAATACTACTTTGATTTTCAAGAGAGTTTGAAAGAGCACACCTTTAGCCTTATTTTAGACCATTTTGAGCTTTGTTAGAAAAACACAATCATGAATTTATATTATATTATAGTGACTCTTAAGTTATAAAACCACTTGGATCAATTGAGAAACATTGATATACATTTATATTCAAACATTTAGAGGTTTCTAATTGTTTTCTATAAAGACATGATCTTTTGTTTACTAAAACCTAGTTAAGGGTTTACACAATGCTCCAGAAACCAAAGAATAATAAATTGAAAAATATTGACTTGTAATGACTAAAACATGTTATTTTAGGGTTGTTTAATACCTAAAATTTTTTTTATTACCATTTAATTTTTATTTCAACCTTCATAATCACAAAATTACATGAAAACATCCTTTTTAAGACTATGCTAAATACAAACCTAGTTTCAAGACCTGCCACTTTCTCATGCACTTATATAAACATGTAAAACCTAGTTTTAATCTTTTTAAAACTATAAAAAAATATCCTCATATCTATTTTACTCTTCCAATCACTCTTTTATGTTTAGAGAGTCTTGAAAGAAAAATAACTACTTTCTTATCTAGATTATCACACTCAATGTTTGGCTACAGACTTCTATATTTCTTACGACCACTATAGAAACACAAAATAATATTGTAATGTAATAATAAAATGAGATAATACATACCAATAATTTTTAATGAATACACAATAATCATTAAATAATTCCTTTTCTTTATTCACAATGTCAAAACATGTAGTATAATTTTGTAAACCCCACAAACCATTCTCTACTCTACAGTAGACCCAGAAACCTCTTTCCCACCTCTCATTCATTATTATATTTATCATTAGTTTCTTTTTTAATTTATTTAAATATTATAATATCATATTTTATGGCTAAACATGGTCTCTTTTATATTCTGTACACATTATGTTTCTCAACATCATATAACTTCTCCAAAACATGTTTGTTTTAGGCTTCCACCTGTCTTGGATGCTTCTAGATAGGTTGTAAGATATATTTGCATTAATTTTAAGGTTAAGAGACATTTAACACATATTTTTAGACCTTAATAAACCCTAATATTAATATTATGTATCTAAATCCCTGATCCATAATAAATAGGTGGGAAAGAGAGAAAAGGGTGGGATGCTATTATATTACTTACATATATAGATTGGGATTTGAACATCTAATAATATTGATACTAGAGTTTATAACCTAATTTCACTTATATTTAGATAGCTAAATTTTCATTCTATTTGATAATTTAAATCCTAACCCCATATTTGACTTCTCATTTTCTATATATGTCACTAAGAGTTTTTCCATAGTAGAGCAGATTGCAAGATAAATAGGTAATCACCAATTGGTAGAGTGTGTTACAATCTAGTTTCTAGGAGTGTGTTTCCCAAAATAAATCTTGGAATGTACCCATATATAACTTGATATATGAAGCTAATGAATGGCATATACCTTAATCTAATCTATTGAAGAGGGGATACTTAAAGCTAGCCTGAGAGATAGCAAGGGTGTAAGGCATAATTATCATGGCGAGTTTTACATACCAATATCTAAATTTAGTTTTATCTTGGATTAAATCACATCCATCAAGGTAATATTTATTTTTAATAAATATGTATGTTATTACCCTACTTACTTACCTATGGCTTACCCAATAATGCAAGGGAAGATTGTTTCCTAATATATATCTTTGTTATTTTAATACCTGCTTACCTTTTATAGAATAAATTATTATCAATCAATGTAAATCAATTTTTATTTATAGATTACATATATTATTTCCTTACATACTTATTTATGATATTCCTAATCTGTAATTAATATATAGTCATTCTTTAGGTTTTGGTGTTTTATAAATTTCTTGTTGGTATTTTTATGTCTCCTATGTTTGTCAAAATTTAATATTACTAACCAATCACATCTAATTAAATACAAAGTGGTGTTATTGAGGCAACCTAGGTAATGTTAATGTCATGCACATAAAACATGACCAATTTATGTTAATTTCACTTGCTCATCATCCATATTCACTCTTTCCTCATTCAAAATCATCCATAATCACTCCCTCATTGACCTTAAATAAATGTAATCATCTCTTGTCACTCCCTTATCATCCCTAATTACACCTTCATTTATAGCCACCATCCCTCATCATTCTTGATCACTCCTTTCTCATCTCCCATAAACCCTTGTCACTCTATATTCATCCCTGATAATCCCTAATCACTCCCTTATTAACCCTAATTGTCCACCATCGTTGGTAATAACTCCCTAGTTATCCCTAATCACTCCCTCATTTACCCTCACTATTTCTCATCATCCCTACTCATTCCCTCACAATACTTAAATACTCAAGTCATATATTTATTTTGAATATGACCTAACTAGATTATTGTAGTTGAGTATTTACTAGATAATTTACTTACTTTAGTATACCCTACCTACTTGAGTATGAGGTACCTGGTAAAATAACTAAGCCATATATTGATATTGAATACCCATTTCTAATTTTGACCATATATCTAAATTGGATATATCATTTACACATGTGACATAATTATATATATTATTAAATATCCAACCCATATCTTGAAAGGAGAGGGGGAATTCTAACATATATAGAGAAAGGAATGACTAACAATGAATGACACAAGTTGTAATACATTATAACCACCATAAAGGTATTACACAGAGTGATTAGGGATGAGTAAGGATGACAAAAGAATGATAAGGTAAGATGATAGAAAATGACAGAATATGAGGGAGTGATTAGGGAAGGTTTAGGGACAATGAGGGCCAATGAAGGTGTGACTAGAGAGTATGAGGGATGATGAAGGATGATAAGGGAGTGATTATGTATGATGAGGTTTTATGAAGGAGTTATTAATAATAATTAGGGATAATTATTGCTTAAATTGGAGTGTTTAGGAATAATGAGGGATAATGAAGGATAAAATTTAATGACACATGGATAAAATGAGAAGATAACTATGGGTTTGGGATTGTAATTATCAACTACTCTTAATTTTCCCCTATATTTACAGATATATATTGGGATTCTAAACTCTAAGATTTGGATTCTTGAATTAAAAAACTTTAATCTATATATGTAAGTAATATAATTTCATCCCATCCTTTTTATACTTTCCTACCTATTAATTCTAACATGGGGCTCTAGATGCACACCCTCTCCATGGTCTGAGCATGGATCACCATATAGATCTATGGATACCATAATATAATAAAATGATATCTCTAAGTTCCATATTTAAGTGAAATAGGATGATTGAAAGAATATTTTATTTGGGTCTAAATTGAGTGAGTAAATTTTGGAATTGGAATAGAAGCCAATTAGGCATTAGAAATAAGATATTGTACCAATTATCAAAGTATTGGAGGGATTGATTAGGGATGAGGAGGGAGTGATTATATATCATGATGGATGATGAGGGAGTAATTAAGGATAATGATAGATCATGAGGGTCAATGATGGAGTGATTAGGGAATATGAGAGAGTGATTAGGGATGATGAGGGTCAATTAGGGAGTGATTATGAATGATAAGGGACATGAAGTGAGTGATGAAGTATTATTATGGATAATGAAATATAGATTAGGAATGATGAGGGATGATTAATAAGTGATTAAGGATGATGAGGTATGGTGAGGGTCAATGAGGGAGTGATTAAGGACGATGAAGGAATGATTATAGATGGTGATGGATGGTGAGTGTTAATGATAGAATGATTAGGGATAGTGAGGGAATATTAGGGTTGGTAAATGATGGTGGTGGTCAATTCATGAGTGATTATGAATGATAAGGGAGTGATCAGATATGACTAGGGTAGTGAAGATAAATGAGTAGTGATTAGGAACAAGGAGGGAAAATGAGGTGGTGATTAGGGATGACTAGGGATGAAGAGGAAGTGATTAGGGATGAGGAAGGGATGATGAGTAAGTGAAATTAACATAAAGTGGTAATTTTATGTTTGAAGGTCATTCACATGATCTATGTTTTCCTAGTCACATCAATTTGGATTGAATTTAAAGTGATTGGTTTGTAAACTTAAATTTTTACAAACCTATGACTCTTATGAATGCCAAAAATCAATATCAAAGGAAAAATCCTATAACATTACTATATGTTTAGCCAAATTAGAAAAAAATTACAAAATTTATGCCCTAAAGTCCCTAAATTCAATGCTGAAACCCTAAAAATGCATATGTATTGACCATGTTGGATTTAGAAAAACTATGTTACACATCTAAGGCATGCAACTATGAGAGTAACTCCATTAGATGTAGATTGACATTAATTTATTATATTTAATAAAATAAATTTAAATTATAATAATATAATAAACATTTATTTTATTACATATGAACATTAATTAAATATGATATTCCTATAGGTTATTTTGCATTTTTGGGTGTAAGGAAATAGGAATGCATACATGTTCCTATTGATTTGCACCCAAAAAAAAAATGAATTTGTCTTTTATGTTTTTGGTTGAAAATTCAATATAACATTTGTGGACTATAATGCATATTCATTATAGTGCTTACATGCTTTGGTCACTTTAATTTTTGTCTCCCATATTTTTCACATTTCAAACTCCTTAAAAACAAACTGTGTACCCATTATATCACTTACACATTATGAATCGGTGATTTAGATACTCATTTAAAATAGTTAATATGAATTATTTACATTATTTTTATTTTTAATGCCTATAAAGTGTACATGTCAAAAAAATTATCCCCAAACTCTATGCACCTACCCTTAGGTTGAATGGGCAAAAACTACCCCTGATTGCCTATTAATTGAACCAATGGTCTTTTGGTTTATTTTGGTATGATATTCGTGTCAAAATCCAAAACATACACATTTATAGTAAAAATTAGGATCATGAGGCTCAATTCACTCAAATTACATAACTTATTACACAAACTCACTCATCACTACATATGTAAGGAAATCTAAGCTAATTTAGCTCCAAATCACATCATAAGTTGTAGTTACATGCAAGGGGTTAAAATTGTCCCTAATTTCCTCTACCATTAAAACATTTGACTCATTCATTCAATTTTTAATTAAACTAGGCCTTTTTAAATGATAAATCATATTCTATATAGTGTAAAATTATGTCCACAGGTGAAAACACACTAAATTTGCATCACTATATCAATTATGCCCTTTCTTTGGTAGTTTATATATTGATACACTCCACTTTAAAATAAGAATGTATATTTATTAATGTGAAAATATATAAAGCATAAACATAAACACATATAAATAGATATTTTTATTTTTATATACAATGCGAACATAATGCATATGTGTTATAGTAAGTACATGTTATCTTATGTTTAAATTTAAAAACCAAGCCTTTTGGATTGGAAATGGCCTTGATTCTTCAACCAAAGGCTTAGACCTATCAACATAAACAAATCCAAATAATAATATTAAAATTTCCTTTCTAATTACAATATGAATTTCAATAAGACAATTCATAAAATTATTTCCATGATGAATGTAATTCTCTCTTCTTTCCAAATATACTATTTTTATATTTTTGGTCTATTTTAAGGTTATATATTTTTATTTCTAACTATGACATTTTTAGGCCACTACAAACTGTAAATATAGATTCGTATATATGTTTAAGTATATCATTTTATTTGATCTAAACTCACAAAAAAAAATATGGCCACAAAGTAACTCTAATTCAATACACATGTAAAAAAAGCTATATATATATTTTTAGGTAGTTATGGAGGTCATATAACTATCTACCCATTTATTTGTCAGTTTTTAGCATCTATTTACTTTTAAAATTAATAAAATATAGGTCATAAAATATATGATATTATCTAAATGTCCACAAAAGGGTTTCAAAAAATGTTAAACTTTTATATAAAAAGGTTGTGTCATACGGACAACTATCTACTCCATTTTACTAAAAAAAGGAGTCACTCTTTAAATTATAGTTGTTTGACCTACTTAACCAATTATTTTAAATAGTGTTTTGGAAACTAGAATCAAAATTATAAAATTCATTTTTTTTTATATAATCTTCAAATTTTGAGTGTATCCATCTCAAATAATATACATAGGTTGAGGTTTTTTAAAATTTTAGGAAAAACATGTCCACAGGTATGCCCCTTTTTGTTCCCCCACTTTTTACACTTACCCAAATATATAATGTAAAATAAACTTAGTCAATAAACAAAAATGATCCTATTTTAAACACAATTCAATCTCTGATAGCGAATAAAATGAGGAAATCATAAAAAAATTAATACTTGGGTAGATGCATTAAGTTGATGGAGAAAAAGGTAACATTCATTGAGAGGGAAAGATTTTTTACAAATGGTGTATGCCATTTTTATAGAATAATTGTGCCTTGGTATGGTACTAGGTTAAAAGGCAATATTACATTTTTTAGGTACACCTTTTTATAACCATAAATGTAATATATCCTTTTTTTACTTAATGGTGTGCAACTTTTTACAACCACAAAGGTCACGCACCCTTTATGGTTCGAAGGGATGTGCCCTTAAGAAGACAAATGTTGTATGCCCTTTTTATTTTTACTATTTCCCCCTTTTGTCAAATTCACATTTGATTTTCATGCTTTTAAGGACCTCTCACATTTTGAATAGGATGTGCATGCTTTGGATGTGCATCCTGCTAATGTGATTCAACATTTTGATCATCGTCTCATGTATGTTAATTGTTAAATTTTAATCTAGGGGTTTAATTTTAAATATTTTTATGCATAGGGTTTTAAAATTAAATTTTTATTGAAGTCTCACATTTATTGTAATTTTTTAATTTTTATGATACAAAATTCAATAGACATCATGCCTAAACAAAATGTATAATAAAATCATGATCAAAACCCTCAAAAATTTAAATTTTCTAAATAATAAACTGAATTGTATGAATAATATAATTCAAAACACCAATAATTTAAAATTATTATCAATATTTTTAATCACACCTAAATTCATAGTGGATGTAATTCACTTTCGATTACTTTGGAGTTCATGTTCAATGAAGTGGAAAATGCCACTTCACAACTTGATACAATATTAAATCAAAGACAGGCCCTAAAATAATATTATTCTAATAAATTTTTATATGAGGATTTTAAGATAAAAAGATAACAAAATAATATGTGTTTTCTTTGTTTCTTAAACATGGAACCAAAAATTATCCACCAACAATTTGTAAGGATATTAGCATTGATTGGTGTGTTCATGTAGGGATAAAAAATAATTATTGGGATACATGGTGGATGGTGTTTGATGAGACTCCCTGAAATAATAATGAGGTTACATTATAATTTTTGATAAAAATTTATTGTGAGTTTTTGATGTAATAAATAAAAAATTAATTTCAACGTGAAGGCCTCCCAATGTAGGTACTGTGATTCCTCATTTGACAAAGTTGGTGCTTGGTAGGACCAAAATTTCCGTAAGCAAGTTTAGAGAAACATAAAGTTAATAAAACATGTTTCTATCCATAAATGTTTTCATTACACCACATATATGGATACTCTTAAGGTATTTATTAGTTTTGTGTAGGTTATGATTGACCATGATATTCCCACATTGAGGAATTATACATAGTCTCCAAGTGGTGGGACATATAGTAGTGTCCATCATACTATTGGTACTAGTGGTATAGGTGATAGTTTTCCTCCTAATAGTAGTGGCATAGCTATTAGGCATCCTAAAATTCATGTACATCATTTCACATCATGTGGGAGGAACATTATTGGACATCATGTTTATGTGTGACATACATGGGATAAATATTTGGATACTAGACCTATATTTATGCATAATACTAGTACCTAGTTGTTTGTGCCACTTACAATTTCTTCAACATCTCTAGACACTATTAGAGAACAATATATTTAATTTATAGTTTCTTCAATACCTCAGGACAACAACACGATTGAGTATATACCATCTAGAGTTTATTCATGACCTTGGGAGACTAGCATGCCAAAGTATACATCATTTTTAGATGTTTCATCACCTTATGACACTAGCATGCTAGACTTTGTGCCATTTATCGTTACTTCATGACATCGTATCAAGACACATCATCCTATTATGGAGGACTTATCTTCCTCACCATTTGTATTTGACACAGAGTTAATTTTAATTAAAAAAATTTATGTATGTCAAATAATATTACGTTTATTTTTAGTATACTTTTACTTAATTTACATTTATTTGATTGAACTAATAATTTATTGATTAAATAGATGATCATTGATATCTTAGATACCTCAGGTACCTTAAATTTGTTGTTGAGGCTATAATCAACACTTCAGTACCCCACACTTAGGTTTGAAAGTTACAAATTACATAAAAGTTTATATGTAATGTTAAAGTAAAACTTAGTATATTTTTCATGAATTCTAGTTTTTTGTGATATATTTGTCCAATTATTATAGTTATTTAATTTTATTATTATTTTTAGCTATATATTTGTCATAACCATAGTATCCTAGATAGATTTGAAACACTCTCTTAAGTGTAGCATATTTGTGTTTCATCTTCAAGAAACATTTCCTTAAAATCTTGTAACTTTATAATAATTTCATTTAATATACATTAAGATTTATGCATATGTTTTTAAATA